>JAXRKP010001523.1:87500-112500 GCA_037039925.1 Doris montereyensis | reverse complement strand
GAGATGAGAGGAGAGAGAGAGAGAGGAGAGAAGAGGAGAGAGGAGAGATGGAGAGGAGAGGATGGAGAGAGAGAGAGAGGAGAGGATGGAGAGGAGAGGAGGATGAGAGGAGATAGGAGAGGAGAGAGAGAGAGGGGAGGAGGGAGGGGAGGGAGAGAGAGAGGAGAGGGAGGAGGAGGAGAGAGGGAGAGGGAGAGGGATGAGAGAGGAGGAAGAGAGGAGAGGAGAGGAGAGGAGAGGAGGGAGAGAGAGAGAGAGAGGAGAGAAGAGGGGAGAGGAGAGAGGAGAGAGAGGGAGAGAGGAGAGAGAGGGAGAGAGAGAGGAGGAGAGAGGAGAGGAGGAGAGAGAGGGAAGGAGGAGGGGGGAGAGAGAGGGAGAGAGAGAGAGGAGAGGAGGGAGAGGAGGAGGGAGGAGAGGGAGGAGAGAGAGAGGGAGGAGGGAGAGGGAGAGGAGGGGAGGTTAGGGAAGGGAGGAAGGGTAGGGGATGAGGGTCGGAGTGGGCGATTTTGGGATACTGGGAGGGAGGGGGAGGAAGGGAGAGGGGGAGGGAGGGAGGAGGAGGGAGGGAGGAGGGATGGAGAGAGAGGAGAGAGAGAAGAGGAGGTCGAGAGGAGAGAGTGAGAGGATGAGGAGAGGAGAGGATGAGAGAGAGTAGAGAGAGAGAGGGGAGGAGATGAGACGAGAGAATGAATGATGAGAGAGGAGGAGGGAAGTTGAACTAGTGAGTGAAGGAGAGAGAGAGGAGATGAGAGAGAGTGAGAGGGAGATCTGAGAGAGAGTGAGAGAGGAGAGAGAGAGAGACGAGAGAGGAGAAGAGAAGGGAGGGATAGAGGAGGAGAGACTGAGGAGAGACGCGGAGGGTGACGAGAGGAGAGAGCGGGGAGAGGAAGGGATGGCGAAGAGATGAGAGAGAGGAGAGAGGAGTGAATGAGACGAGAGAGAGAGAGAGAGCGAAGAGAGAGAGGATGAGGCAGAGAGGAGAAGACGGATGAGGGGGGAGGGGAGAGAGGGAGATGAGAGAGAAGGAGGAGAGAGAGAGAGGAGAGGAGAGGGAGAGACAGAGCTGAGAGAGAGACGAGAGAGACAGACAGACAGACAGACAGACAGGCAGACAGAGAAAGAGACAGAGAGAGAGAGAGAGACAGACAGACACACAGACAGACAGAGACAGAGACAGAGACAGAGACAGAGACAGAGACAGACAGACAGACAGACAGAGACAGAGACTTAGAGACAGAGACAGACAGACAGAGAACTCACAGTAGGAAGACCGTCCCTTAGTACTTTTGGAACACTCTCATTAATAACTTTTAATTCTTTGTCCCATCTTGCTCCATCAGGAATAAACCATATACATAAATACCTGCAAATAAGAAAAAGTTAAATTCGTATCAAGGCAAAGAGGACATGACATATCTAGATTTTAGTTAACTAAATGTTTACTGAATACATTCTTGATTTGTTTGAAATATGTCTTCATTGAAGTTAAAACTTTTCAATGTAGTGGACATTTATAGAATGGAACATTTTTGAAGGTTGACTAGGGACAGGTACGGACTAATTATGTAAGTATCAAAACCAGGATCAAATATTCCATGGCATCATGTAATTGAAAAACAAGACAGTTTCATTTTTGTCCATACCATCCTCTGGGGGTATACTGAAATCTCTGTCTTCAAGGACTTCAAAATCATATGTCAGAAGATCAATGGGAATAGTATATCTGGAGAAAATTACAAGATAGCAGGCTATAAAAGATGATCTACAGGGTGTCTTCTATTATGAACCGAAAGAAATCAAAATAACCCCAAAACATTTCATAGAAACTTCTGTTTTTAAAAAAAATCTAAGCATAGTAAATTCATCAAGTTTAATGTGGCACATTTGTTTAGTGTCCGCCAACTGACCGTTTAGTTATGACATCATAGACAACATTGGTGATATTTACGAGGCTGGACGATCATTAGGTTCAAGTTTGTGAACAATTTTTAGCTGATAAGGATAACAATGAAGTTTCTTCGAACAGCTTTATGAGCTGTTGATCAACTGATTGTCAACTGTCTTGCTGCCTGTCTTAGGGATTGTTTGGGTTTTCTTCAAAGAATATTTTTCTCGGTTAGAAGTAAAAAGATACTCTGCATAAAGATACCCTGCATAAAAACATTTTCTAAAGTCATTGGATTGCCGTTTCTGTGATATGTCAGAGACTTACACAACGCAATGTGATAACGAAATAGAGCATGATCTCAAATCTCATTGGTGGCATCGGTGGCGGAGTGGTTAGACTGCCAGACTGGGGGTCATGAGATCTGAGTTTTAATCCTAGCAAAGCTAGGCACGACGTTGTGTTCCTTGGGATAGACTCTTAACATGCATTTTCCCCCCTCTACTCAGGTGCAAATGGGTACAGGCACTAGCTTGGGAGTAAAAACCTGCATCAGACTAGCGTCCTGGCCAGGAAGTGATTATTGTCACCTGTTCTATTTCACGCTATTGAAACCGAATAAACTTCGGCTCTATGGGCTGTAACGGTATTGAAGGAAGTTTAGTTTTTATTTTAGTTAAATCTCATTAGCTCATATTTTACTTTTTATTTTAGTTAAATCTCATTAGCCCATATTTTACTTTTTATTTTAGTCAAATCTCCATAAGCTCATGTTTTACTTTTTATTCTAGTTAAATCTCATTAGCTCATATTTTACTTTTTATTTTAGTCAAATCTCATTAGCTCATACTTTACTTTTTATTTTAGTTAAATCTCATTAGCTCATATTTTACTTTTTATTTTAGTTAAATCTCATTAGCTCATATTTTACTTTTTTATTTTAGTTAAATCTCATTACCTCATATTTTACTTTTTATTTTAGTTAAATCTCATTAGCTCATACTTTACTTTTTATTTTAGTTATATCTCATTAACTCATACTCTATTTTTTTCCGAGTTGTATGTATACATTTTAAAACATAAAATTTCATGGGCCTAATGAGATTGAATCAATAGATCTTGTGATGTTGTATAATATAGATATATATGATATGTCATTGTCCTATTATTTCTGATGCATTCTTAAGTAAAATATAAAAAGACTGTCTTCAAAAAAGGAGCTGGTATGATAGTGAAATAATTTGTTTTTTGTGTGTCAGTCAAAGATAAAACTCTGTCGTCAATCAATAATTTAATACAATGTGGATCAGGACAAGGCATACTTTCTTGCAAAGTTTTGCTGAGCACCAGTTAAGAAGGCTTGGGTAAAGTAAAATCCAGAGATCCAGAACGTTGGAGGCGGTCCCTCATCATACCATTTTTGTAAAAACTTATTGACACAACAGAGATTAGATGAAGAATTAATATTATGAAATATATTGACCATACCAGCGACTTATATACAAAGTTATTTCTTTTCATTTAATCATTTCTTAACAAGTTTTAAAATTTCAAGAGAAGAAAAAATTATCATAAACTCTTTGTCTTTCATTAACTATTTATCATGAAATATACAAGAAATCTTGATAACAAAATTTATCAGCTGTTCTCACAGGTGATCTATGGAATAGAAAACAAAATCATAGTGCTTTTTCCTCTTATTGATTGATTTGTATTTCCAGGTATTATAAAACGAAAATGAAAATAATATATCATTAAATGTTTGATTGATAAAAACTAAGATGATCCTGTTCCACTTTTCAAAATATCCATTGGCTCCTCTTTTCTTTCTTCTTTAACAAATAATAACAGCCATCCTCAATATACATGTCAAAGCTTGAATGAAAAAATATAAAATAAAAATTTCTTATAAAAACATAAGATTACCTTCAGTCTGGTTAGGAAGTCATTAATGTAGCTACCCAGCGGCTTCAAGGATGGATAGGAATACTTCTTGAAGAGAGATGGAATTTTTCCTGTGAGTATACTTTCAACTACCTCTTCCATCTCTGACGACATGACAACCAAACCCTTTTCAAAGAGATGTGTAAAATAGAGGGTCTTGAATAATAAGCTCAATTTGACATTAAGATTAAAAATAAAGTATGTCTATTCATAAAATTTTATAGAAGGTTATTTTCTCTTAAGATTTGGTCTTGAAACTTGTTCCATTTAATCTTATATTTAGATAAGACAATAACCATATTTATCACTATAAACTTTTGTCAGTAGTCATGGAAAAGCATTCAGATAGTTTCAACCCTGAGAAACATAGAAATGTGATACAATAGCATCTAGGTAACAAGTATAAATCAGGTAGTAATAATTACAACTTTTGTAAATGGATGTGTCAAGCTGAAGATGTACATTTCACAGTGAAAGGAAAAGCCATTTATCCATCTTGGTTAATATGTGTTACTTAATATTTTTTTCTGTTTTCCTTTCTGTTTCCATTTCAGGTATACAATTAATTACCTTCATAGCTTTCCTGATGTTAACAAGCGATTCTCTTATAACGCTGAGAAGTTTGTTGAAGCGCACCATTTTCTGCACTAGCACAGTATTCATGCTTTGAGAATACGAGGTGGGATATTTTCTCAATGCAATTTCAGTATCAAAATCTTCAGGAATCCGCTCCAAAATACCAAGTGCTACGCCATCAACAATTTCATCAGATGACTGTCCACCCGTAGTGCTTGATTTACCCTTTAAAAAAGCAAGACAGATATTATACAGGAAACTTGAACAGAATGAAAATATGTCATCAAAGTGCCTGAAATGTTTTTTTAACTTCGGATGAATCACACATGTAAAAATATCAATTTATCACATTGACATGTCAAGGACTTTCCATTCACCTAATGAAGATTGCATACTTTTATTAAATGATGCATTTACATAATTTGGTAACAGGATTTGAGTTGAATCTCTAGAACTGTGATTAAATTTGTCAACATTAATATAATATACGGTATATTTTCAGTCTTTTAAGACATATATATAATTTACTATTGAAAATTGAGGGCATTTATTTGGAATAACAATACATAGAATTATGTTATAACTGTGCATCTGTGACATCAAGTATGAGCTAACACCTATTTTTTATGCACAGTTTTCTTTCAATATAGATGTATGTGTACATTTCAACAAATGATTTCTGCTAGATTCAACAAGAAAACATTAAAGATTCTGTAAGGGAAACCTGGACAGCAATTCAGCCATATCTTATATCATCATTATGTTGGCATGAAACAGCTAAATCATTTTCCAAAGAACATCTCTTGAATGATATACTTAACCAAAAGAAGAAAAAAAAGGAAAAAAGCAACATGAATTTTTGTTCGAAAGTTAACTTTGTTCAAATTTTAAGATTTACAATTGAATTGTTTGGTGAAAAAAGAATTGAAAATAAAATAAGTAAGTAACCAAGCACTATAATAGATAAGAGGGCCTGTTGGATAAAAAAATCTTACAAGTGTCAGAAGAATATTATCAAAAAGTAGATAAGTCTCAGCCCTGTCCTTGGTTATTTCTGCATTAGGGTGCATTCCAAACACTTCAGGAGATGGGTTCAAAGGAATGTGTGAAGCAAAGTCAATGTATGACTGATGCTGTGAATGAGCAAATTCAGAGATGAATAATTTCTAAATTGCAAAAAGGAACAGTATTCCTGCATGGAGCAATTTTCTTTCATTGGACCACACTGTAATGAGAATGAAGGTCTGAATGTTCTCAGATATTTACATTAGAATTTTTCAGCATATACCATAATAAATTATACTTAATGACAAAACACAAACATAGAATTGAACTGAATGAATTTGTGCCAAGAAAGAATGATTTTTTGACAGGCGTTTGGTCTTTATCATAGTTGCATAAAACATAATTTTTTCAAGAAATGTTATTCAAGACGTGGCCAATGGCAATAAAATTTCAACACACTAAACTTCAGTCTTATACATTATGATGAAAATAACTTTTGTTTGATATAATTCCCAGAACAATGAAAGTCATGTTATTTCTTTCTTTATCACTTTCCAATCTTCCTTCCGGTGTGTGGGTTTAGATACCCAAATGGTCTTTCTCCAGGTTACTCTGTCTTGGCATTTTCTGTTTCCTTCTGTGAAGGTTAAATTTCTTTGCTTTAGTGCCACTTTCATATCTTCGTCCTATTTTCTCTGAGGTCTGCCTTTGATATTTTACATTGGCTTTTAGCATTATATACTTATATAATTATTCTCGTTTCATTCATTTTGTTTACATACCCAAACCATCTCAGTTGATTTATTTCTGTCTCACTTTTAACGCCATCTGCTTTGGTTTGATCTCTCATTGTTGTATTTCTGATTTTGTTTCTTTTAGTTTTCCCTACTATAATTACTGGTCACGTTGTTGAGAAGTAATTAACATTTATATATTTATATGGGTTCTGTTTTTTCAAAAACATATTGTACATGAAATAAACCTGTAATTCTTCTTAACCATCGATGAATTCATACCTCTCCAAAGGGGAGGCAAACCAAATATATTATCATTATCATAGCAATAATTGTCATTCGTAATAAGCTCGGGAGTGTAAAATCCACTCAAAACGGTGTTGAGAGTTCTCCTGTCCCATCCATCTGTCACACGGCCTCCATAATTACATTCCCCTGTTAGGTAGCGCAGGGCTTCAAATTGAACATCCTGCCGTAAACAGATAAAAACAAAAAAACAGTAAGCTGAGAAGATGTAATAAGCATTTATTTTCTCCCCAAATAACATAAAGATAAACTTTCTCCTCCATCTCCCCCCCCCCTCCTCCACCCCTTCTCCAAAGCTTCCCTATGTAAGGAAAACACTCCTCTCCACCAAACAAAATTCAAATTAAAGCAATCCCTGAACAGACGGTAAGCAGCTCATACTTAAAATTCCACTTAAAATAGCCTTATAATCCTAATTAACAGCACAATATATATATATATATATACAAGCATGTTACACACCGGGTGATACCAAATACGATTATTAGATCAAGTCAGAATTTGATACTAAGGTTTCACAGGTAGGTGTGAACAGTACTATTCCAACTTTTTAAATATACAGCCCGTTCAAAATGGCGGCTTAGGTGGATACAAATTCTACTCAAGGATGGGAAAACAATGAAAATTGTAATAATTAAACGTCACTTCTCGCAGAAAATTTTCTGAATTGAAAACTGTCTTGGAATCATTTAGAAGCAATATGCAAAATATGATTACTCTCAGTGGCCTGACAACATAGCCTTTGGCGAACAAAGAACGACCAACTCAGAATTATATATACATAAGCATGTTGCACCCTGGAGTAATGCTGAGTACGATTATTAGATCAAATTATTCTTCAATACTGAGGTTAAGCGGGTGGGCCTACTATTCCAACTTTTTAATTAAGCTATTCAAAATGGCGGGCTAGCTGATGAAAATGATACACACAAAGATGGGGAAACCATGAAGTTATGATTGATTCAACATCACTTTTGACAAAACATTTTCTCAAACAAAAACGATCTGGGAATGATTTAAAGCCTACGAGTAAAATATGGTTACTCTTAATGGGCTGTCAACAGAGTCTTTGGTGAACAAAGATCGATCAACTCATAATTTTATATATAGATATGTATATATATATATATATATATATATATATATATATATATATATATATATATATATATATATATATATATATATATATATATATATATATATATATATATATATGTATATTATATAAAGTGTTGTGAATAATTACAGGCAAAACATTTCTTCATTTGTTTTCTTTCCTACAAACAAGAAAAATCCTTCTAAAAAAGCCAACCGTGTTTCCTAATGAATAAATCCTTACTCACATACCATTCTCATATTTTACCTCATATTGGTTCAGAAACATGTTCAGCTGCATTACACTTATTCTAAGGTCTGTGTCATTATATTCATAGGGAATGTTCCAACCAAGGGGACCAAATTTTTTACGCTCTTGCACCAAGGCATGGAAAAAGCAAAGTGAATACAACATCTTGTGAAAGTTTTTCTGAAAAAAAAAGAAGAGAAAATAGGATGATATCAATGCTCAAATATGACAATTAAATTGTTTAAGACCAGGTCATCATCTAACAGAAAACATCTTTTCTTCTATTTACTCATAACATCAAAATCAAAGACTGACGATGTATGATCTTTTTTTCAACTTAATGATACTGGACTAACTCAAAATCTATCTGAGTATTATTGTCAGCAGGTTTTTACTCCCAAGCTAGTGATTGTATCCATTTGCACCTAGGTAGAGTAGGGAAAATGCGAATTATGTGTCTTTCCCAAGGAACACAATGTCGGACCTAACTTTGCTAGGATTCGAACTTCGGGCCTCATGATCCCCAGTCCAACAGCCTAACCGCTTGGCCGACGCCACTCAAATTAAATAATAGTTTATCAAATTTTGATTTGAAGAAAGATGTACTTAATTCAATTTGTAATGTTTTTACTGCTTGTTCCACAATTGTATTGGAATAAAATGAGTGCTGGTGACAATCAATGATGGAAGATGAGATTATACATTTTTGACAATATGATGTAGTTTTTTGTGTATTAAGTTTAAGGTAATCTAGTGAGATAAACATTTGACTGTTTATGGCTTTAAAATAAACTCTATTCCTGGCTTTGTGTACTTCCAAAGGTATCTATTTAAATTGCTCTAAGTTGGTTTTGCACTTTCTTTTGTGTATGTGTAATTATTAGTCACATTTTATTTATTGGGCAATAATATTCCTACTATGTATTGTACATTGTAATTTCTTTCAAGTTACTGACGTTAGGTTTGTTTCAGCAAAATTTACCCTGTCTATCATATGCCATGATCTCCCCCTTCCCTGTCTCCATCTGTCCCTGAATATGTCTTTCCTTGTCCTTTTCCTTGATTATGGATGGATCAAAACAGTCATTTCATTCACATTCTCAATATTTCATTCATTCATGATTGATTGATTCATATGCGGTGATCTCCAGGGTTCAATATTTCTAAAAATAAAAAACCACAATTCATTTTTATGAGCAGTTAACTTTGAGGTGAACACAAGAATCATGCATAGCTTTTATACACTATCCAATAGACGACATGATTTATCCACTTACAGGCTGTTGGCAGCTGTTGAAAAACTCTGATCAGAGATGGGATCAGATAGGTAGGATTTAATAATGTTGAATCTGAGCCCTTTTGGAGCCTCATTTGTCATCTTGACTCCATTTTTGCAACACAGACACAGGGAAGGCACTCGACGGATAAGATGTCAACCACAGACGGAAATCAGGATGGACCATTTCTTCTGAAAATTCCTATTGTCAAGAGCGATGAGATACAAAGCACAATTATTTATGTATTTATAATTCAAATCTTAAATGGGTAGAAATAAACTTAGGAGCTACAATATGTTTCAAGACGCATGAAGGTTTATTTGGAGAAAGGCATGTTAACTCATTGCGGTCGGTCATGTCAGACTTATTTTTCTGATGTTCATCCTGTCCTCTGAAGTCGAGTCGGATACATGTCTCCGACAATGCTTTTGATTGGTGTATTTGTAAAGATGCAGTTTCTCACCATGGAAATAATAATATTATGAACAAATTTTTAGTTTGTCATTGGAGTTTTCTTTCAGTACTTTCATATTCCTTTTTTTTAAAGATATGACTTCTTGTTATCAGTTATTGTTTTGGAACTTAAGTATTCAGAATATTTTTCCATGAGCAACTTTGGCTCCACTTCATGTTGAATGTGATTGACTCTCATGGTTGGGTGAGGGGTAAAAGCTCCATGCTTTAAAACATGAATGAGTAAAATCAAGACTTTCTTTTGCAAAAGGGATACACTTTTAATGGAAAGCCATAAGTTTACTTCACAAACGATATAAGAAATAATTGCATCATTGAAAAGCTGGGAATTTCCTCTGCCATAAGCAAGAAACCATTCTACTTTATCATCCTAAATATAAAAATGTTATACTTGATTGAAAATGGGTCAAAATCATGTGTACACAGATACAACTGGTTACACAACCCTGCCACTGCAATGAGTTAAGATAATGAAAAACACAGGTGACAGATAAATAATCTTGATATTTAATGTTGTTTACTTAACCTAATCATTTCAATTAAATCCTGTCCAGATATTATAAGAATGTACTCTATATCATATTATTCTGTTCTTATTCACGTATTTGGGCAGTGTCATCGATTGGCACGAAGGAACAGACTTTCATTTGAAAACAAGAATGAGGAAAGCAAGAGCAACTACAAGTCGGTCAAAAATATCTGGAAGTCTCGAATAATCTCCATAAACACCAAAATTTGCCTCTTTAATTTAAACATCAAATCTGTCCTTTTGTATGGAGCAGAGACATGGAGAATAACAAAGACCACCATGTGAAAGCTCCAGACATTTATTAACAGTTGCTTATGAAAGATCCTCCAAATATACTGGCCTGACACCATCAGCAACAGAGACGCCCCTGAGAAAAAGCTCCAAATTTCAGTCGAAGAAGGCAATAAGAGAAGATGGCGGTGGATAGGTCACACCCTGAGAAAGCCTAAACAAAACAACACTAGACAGGCTCTGACCTGGAATCTGCAGGAAAAAGAAGAGAGGAAGACCACCAAACACGATGAAGGGACCTGGAGACGGAAGTAAAGAATAATAGTAAAAATAATGAAAATGCATTTAATGCATCCAATGAAAAGCTCAATGGCGTTTTACAGTAAAATAAAATTGACACAATTGCAGTTTTTGTAAAATGCACAGCAAAAAAATAAATTATGTTAGTTACAATTTTAAAAACACCAAAAGTTAAATAAAACAGCTTTTAAAATTAAGAGGAACAAAGAAGATGGGCTACAGCTGGTAGGAGTTAGAAAAGATAACTCAGGACCATAAAAATTGGAGGATATTTGTGGATGGCCTATGCCCCAGAAGGGCAGCAGGCCTTAGTGAGTGAGTATTCATAACAACAATTTTATGTGCTCCATGCTGGACACACTTCGTAATGCTCATGATCTTCCCCTATCAATTGAATAATAAAGCTTACTGAAGTAATTCTTTCCAAGGTTGGCATCCATGATGGAGCCAAGTGACAATTCTGCAGGACAACCCAGAATCCTTCCTTGCCGGCTTTGTCAATCATTCTGAGAGCAATGGGACCTTGGCCCTGTCCTAGAGACAGTGAATCAAACTTATCTCCTCTCCATGCTCTGGATAAACACAACAGACCAATGCATGAGTTAATATTATGAGAACAGAACACATGGTGTAAAGTGTCACAATCTATAGGAAGAGAATTTACAAGATTACCATCAAAACACAGATCATCTTAATAAAATTTTCATTGGCTTTAATTTTAATTAACATGTGCAGAAGGCAACACTTGTGTACTTTATGTTTGCCTCATAATAGCTCTATAGTCAATTCCACTGCTCATGTGCACTCATTTCTGCGGATATCTTTACAATTGTCTGATGGATTTGAATGATAATTGGCATGAACACTTCAGCGACATTAATTCCATTTTTTCCCACTTAGCACAACACAGGTTGCTTCTTGAATACACAATATAAAAACATAGCCGGCTTTGGTCTGGGTAGAAGCTGTTATAAGCGTTTTACATTAACAATGATGCATAGTGTGATTTTGATCCTTGTAAACGCTATCAACCTTTCTCAAATGAAGAGATTGCTTGCATCTGAAACATTTGTGATATGTTAGACACGCATGAGGCAGCAGAATTCAAAGTCTACTCTCTTCTAAGCTTATTGGCCTCTTACAGTTAAGAGATGTTCTTTTGATGATGAATTAAATAGACTAATCCAGATTTTATGGTATTTATGTTCCGATCATGAGCAATAAAATGTGTTCATTGAATTCATAAATTCTTTCAACAAAAGGCATCATCTAAACTTATGTATTATTTTCTTCACATTTTTTCCCTAAAGTCAAAGGTTTTCAGTGATTCTTTGAACGACTAAAATAGCCCATAGGCCTATTGGGCTGATGTGTGTCTAGTAATCTTTTTTGTTTTCACTTAAAATCTCTTCACATGCATTTCTCATCTGGAAATGGCAGAGAAAAGAGGAAAAACCATCCTCACCCTCAGAGCCAAGAAAAATATTGTGAGTTCATTTGAGTGACCTACAGTGTAAGTGTAAGGGTAATATTCCATGTCTTAATGCATTCATGAGTTCCCTGAATCATGGATTCATCACACACTGTCTGTTGGCCCCGTAAGTTTGATGAATGCGTGTTGCATTGTATTTAGCATTTGACTTATAACAACACCATTTCTCTAGTAGAATGTCATTGGATGAATTAAAAGCCGGTTAAGATTAAAATATCATCGATAACCTGACTAATGTGACGAAATAAAACTTACATTGTCATCTGCATTTAAGCAGAGCTGCCATAGGGATCTGATCCTGGGAAAGCACAAACAGCAAAGGCGTTGTACAATTACTGTCTGCATAGGATTTGGGTAAATCAAAAGGAGGGGCTCTAAAACTGTTTGCCCATGTTTCTCGTGACAAAATCCTGGACTGCGGGATAACCTTGAAAGAAATCGATATGCCGATCAGTAATGACATATTAATGAAGCAGAGACAACATATGCTCAATTTGATAAATTTGAATAAAGTTTGCGTCTACATATATGTATAATCAAAAAGATTAAAATGCAGATACTAAATCCTTATTGTATATTAGAACTGCGTTGTAAAGAATGAATTAAGTTCTTTCATAGAATTTAAAAAGGAACTTTTATAATCTCATTGAAAACACAATAAATGAAAGTAGTTTTATGATAACTAAGAAGCAATTAAACAGTAAACAGGAGAACCTTGAGGTATGAAAATCAGTTTACAAACAAAATTTTATGTAAAATGAGTGTATAGATTTGATCGACCTTTCCAAGGACACAAATTTACATATTAAAAAACACATAAAAAGGAACAATGACGTTCAGAGAAAATGATAAAAATATCATCGCATCTTGTACTTTGTCAGGTCGAAATACTCTCAAAGTCAAGAAGTCTTTGAAATAAGCTCAGCTTTTCATTCCATGCTGGGAACGTCTGTTTGTGTGGTTCCTAAAAGAATGTTGTGACAAAGCAAAAAGTTTATTGAAATAATGAATATATTATGCTATTAAAAAAACTATTATTCTTAACAAGGTATTTAACTGAATTACTTAAACTTTGCTTATTTTACATTTTAAGAGAGATCATTGATTTCATCCTTGCTAAGTATTTATGACTTAGGTAGAAATTAAGACAGAAGAAATTTGTTTGAGAAAGAACATTCTTAATCAAAGGATACTACATCATATACTATTTCATCTCATAATTATTTAGCAAACAAAATCCATTTATGTTTGTGTTGATGTGTAAATGTTTGTGTGTGGGTGTATCAGCATGTATGTGTGTGTATATGTATCTGTATATCTATTTATCCATATCTCAATATATACACACACTCTCCCACAATAACACACAATGCCAACCCCTCCCCCCCCTTTGAATTGACATTTTCTCGTCCATAATATATTGATTTTTTACAATGGGGGGGGGGGATCCTGAGAGGCCATTTTTGCCCAAAATCGGACAAATCTAGTTTAGCGTATTATTGGAAGCAGCTGTTCATTCCCTTCACATTGGTACCATAATATGTGCTCAGTATCGATTCTTTGCATTTGTATGAATTTTTAAAGATACGATACCGGCCCAACTTTCAACTAATTATTTGAACTTTAAAGGCCAGTTATATTGTCTAAAGCATAACAAATTTTAATCACCACAGTGTAATCTATCCAAAAAATGTACATAGGATAAAATTTATTCAATAGTGTCTTAGATCGTCAGGAAAATATGGTATGTATTCCATGCCTGTTATCAAAAACGCTGTCCGAAATGAGTATCAGGGAGCTGGGGCAGTTGAAACAGGGTCGAAAAGTAGTAGTTGAGAGCCTCTCATAGTTTGACGACGTTGTCAAAATATTATCTTACCCATTTCTAGTATTTTATATGAAAAAATACTTCAAATAACGGAAAAAAGAGTACATTTTTTATATCTTTTGTACTTTTTTAGAAATTCCTGATTTTTGTTGGGAATTTGAGAAAAATTAGTTTCCCTTCAAGCCCCTACAAGATATCAAAAAATAATAAGAGATTCATGATATTGGTTGGAAGTTTCTATGTACAAAATTATAAACCTTTCAGGTAAAAAAATTATTGGACTACTTAGGTTTTAAAAGTTGCCATAATAGACCTACTTTTTGCACAAGAAATTCAAGATGGCAGCAGTTTTCATGGCAACTGAACTTTCAAAATTTACTTTCACAATTTGTTTCCTCTAATTTCGCCATTCTGAACTATTAAACAAATCGCCCCCAGGACCAGCCCCCTCCCTTCCCTTAAGGTAGGATATCAAAACAAAGCATGTGATGTACAACATATCTAAGTCAAGCTGAGCTTTTTTATATTTACTTTTGTTTTCCTGCTTGAATAGATATGGCACTTAAGACTGTCAATGAGTTACATATTTTGAAGTTAGAAAAGACTTTACTTGATTTCATACCATGCTATCATACACTTTTCTCCAGTCTTGAGCTTCATCTTCAAAATTTTCCTGATTCCTTTGAAAGATGACAAGTCATTGAGACGACACATTTCATCCCATGAGGATACAGGCAGCCAGTCATGCATTTTTCTTATGCGGATTGTCAAGACCAACTCCACCAGTGAGAGAAAACGCCACTCATCATTTGCAACTTCGTTTTTGTGCATCATGATGTTTACACAAAAAGGACAAAGGAGAACAGAAGCTGTAAATTGTGGAGAAACAGAATAAGTAATTCATGAAAATAATGTAAAAATGAATGACATACAAGTTGTATATAATATCGTCGATGAAACTGAACGGGTAAGTTCACAATATATGGAATATGAGATTTGTCCTTAAAATGATTAAACACATGGTTCTTTTGTGTTTATATAGATATTGTAGGCCTTGAACCAATAGAAAAGCTCCTTTTATGTACAAATGTTTCCATCTTTCTCCCAAAAAGCATAGCATAGTGTTTGCAGCCTCACTGGGTGATTTATGACCTTTTTTTGCTTCTCCTGAAAAATTACCTCAGGCGGCTTATGCGTTGAGACAGTTTCACCGATGATAAATTATATTCAGATATTCATATTTCTAACTCTCTGCTCCTCATCCTCTGCTTGATTGGTATTATGGATGATGTACACCTTTAATTTTTTCAAAACCACCACTGTCATCTCTTTTTCCACTCTCTCTTTGACCATCTAGCATAAAGTAATTTTACAAAGATTATACAATGATTCAAACATTATGTGATGTATTGAGCATAAGGATGCTCTTACTTTGTCTTTTTCAAATAAAGATCGGCACACATTGCAGTAAAGCAAGTAGGTGAAATGGTTGTGAAGGTTCTGAAGCCTGTCTTCGAGAAATTCAGCCTTGTCTGCATGTTCAATGGATAAGTTGAATAGGTTGATAAACCAGGAAAGGGAATACTGGTACATAGGCTCAATGTTGGCCAAGTCTGCAATGGAGAAAAACAAGACTGTGCTGTGGATGGCTATGGGGGTGTACCCCATTCAGAGCAGTATCAATTTTTGCTTCAGTTTCTTCTGCGATAGCCTGCAAATAAAATGAATAATATGAATGGGATTCAAATCTTTCATAATTGGGATACAACAAAAGGATCTGTATGTATGTATATATGCATCTATGTATGTATGTAAGTATGTATGTATGTATGTATGTATGTATGTATGTATATGTATGTATGTATGTATGTATGTATGTATGTGTGTATGTATGTATGTGTGTATGTATGTATGTATGTCAGGGTGGATTTCACCCGAAACTTCTAGAGGATACTTTAATAAACGGTAATAAAAGGGGAATACCAAATCAACGAATATGACGTCACAAGCACTTTTTTTCCTTTATGTGTAGGGGAATTGAGCACGTTTGTTCTTCAATGATGCAAATCAATTGATGTCTCTTTGGTTTAAAGTATTCATACTCCTTATTAAACCTTTGTTAACTGGCATTTAAAACAATTAAAGCATTTAGTCGATCCTGTCCCATAGTGTTTCGGATATATGTTGTTATTCGTTTGTCATATATTTGACAGCATTGACCATATGGGTTGAACTACATTGATACTTCTTAACCTTTTCTTTCAAATGTTTCACATCCGCGTAATCACTTTTTGACCAAATGCTATCGCCTCCAAATAATAAACAATAGAAGCAAAACAAGCGCTTTTTTTGTATGCTTATAATACTAATAGTCAATTATTTGACAGTATCATATGTAGACGGGTTTCGAAAGCTGAAAACGCCATGTTTTTTTTCGTTGATGAGGTCCTAAATATTTCATTTGTAGCTTATCCTCATGCTTCAAACTTTTGAAGTTATTTTTTAAAAGAAAATCTTCCTCATTCAGCATTAAATAATAAACACAGCAATTACAGTAATCATTTGGAGCATACAGATCTATAAATTATTATAAACTTATCCACGAGAAGACTCTACAGCAACAAGTACCATCTCACTGCCGTGATCTGTTTGTAATTTTATCTACATACAACAATTGTAGATTAGGCAGCTGCGCTAGGCATTACTCTGGCAGGTAAAAAGTAAATTATCAATCTTTTTTTCAATTCTGAATTTTAAAATTTTTAGAAGTTTAAAATACAACTTAAAAACTGATAATTTTATTGATATTAGTATATAATTCTATGTTAATTCATAAAAATGTTAATATACATGAGCAAAACTGAAAGATTGGGCTTAAAGTTATAAGCCAAAAAAATAAAATACATAAGTTTTGCCAGTTTTCATTTACGCATGCCAATGCGCCATACTTTGGATACTGAGCCGAAGTGCCCCAAACCATTCTCACCATCCTCCTTGTATTTCAGTCTTTAATTTGACCTACATTGGTTTCTCATTACGTAGTGAAAATGATCAGTTCTTGAGAACACAAAAACAAAATGTCCCCCTCTAAAAATAGACTCACTCTCACTGTTCACTTAGCGTGTCCCATCGTCTGTTCCGTCGCATCACGTGATATGGCTTATAAGCTTTGTCTAACTAACTATCTAGATCTAGATCTATCTACGAGAACTAGCACTGTAGGTTTTCAACGCCTTCAATACATTTGTATTATTTTAATTCTAGAGTTATAATATGAAGATTTATTCAATATTGGTGATTAAATTGTTGATCTGTCAGAGGACACTGTCCTGTATGTCCGTATGGTAAATCCACCCCTGATGTATGTATGTATGTATGTATGTATGTATGTATGTATGTATGTATGTATGTATGTATGTATGTATGTATGTATGTATGTATGTATGTATGTATGTATACATGTACCACATGAAAGATAAAAATGGTAAATTTTACGTCTTGGAATTTGTTCATCTTTTGGTCTAACTAGAAAAGCAAGAAACCTTTAAAAGGTTGTTGGAATATGTGACAAAACTCCTTTCAATGAACACATATTTTGGAGTAAGAGTTGCCTGAATGTTTTGTAAGAAGAATTAAAAGATCTAAAATACAAACAGAATTAGAAGTAAGAATTCTTATAAACCTTTATTGATTTGCTTAGTGGGAAAATATACACCTGCAGACATTGCATACCTGTTTTTCTGATATCTCGTTGGATAAAACTTTGAGGAAGATAGAATCTTAATGGCAGTTTCATCTTCTAAGATATTCCCTTCAGATGTTGACAGAATCTTTAAAATCTTGTCTTCTATTTCCTTCAGCTGCCTTGAATGGACAACAATAAATGGGGATGTTAAGAGAATGCAACTTTAGGAGGAATAGCCCCCATCACCTCCATACCTCAAAACATCACCCACTTCTCCATTAAAGAAGATGCCAAAAATTCAACCCCAACAACCCTTCTGCCCAAAAAAGAAAAAATCTACAAACACCCCCCTCTAAAAAAAAACCCAACAACAAAACAAGTCGAAACAAGACTTAAACAAAAAACAACCACCAATAAACATCAAAACAAAGAACAAACAAAGAACAAAAAGACGAATAAATTTAAAGCATCATATTGATCCCCTGTTCAAATTCATTTATGCATTGAATGTCATGCGTTTAAAAAATATTGTTTGATTATAAAACATCATCAAACAAAAATACATTCTTCTGGACAGTCATTTTTTGTGTGCTAAGAGTCATCTCTGAAAGTGAAATTGCTAACTTTTCTAGCTCATCTTTATATTCTTGGTTCAAACTTCTTGTGTTGTATCCTTGGGAAAGACACGTAACAACGTATTCCTCATTATTGCACCCAAGAACGATTAGGTATCAGCTACTGCGGGAAGCAGGAAGGCAAAGCCCCTGACAGACCAATGCCTATCTAGGGGTGAGCTTGTATCAGCTGTTTCACATAATATTCTATAGAGACCAGAATAAAACTACTGCTCTATGAGTCTCTAGGCTTGAGAGGGACTCTTAGTTTGTATCTGAAACTCTAGCCCTAAAAAATGTCCAGTGTTATAATTTCCACCAGAATACTGCTTACTTTTTATTTGCAGCTCCTTGAATAAGGAGTTCACTTTTCTCCTCCTCCAGTTCTGGCCTCTCTTTTGCCACTACAATACCTAATAGTTGGTCTTGTAAACCCTCTGGTGTGATCATGAAGTTCAAAAGCGTCACCTTAGAGAAAGAAAAATGGGAAGAAAAAAAGACAGTCACATTGAACAAATTTATGAACTTTAGCTTGGTAGTAAAATATCCAATAATTAACCAGTTTTATGTAATGCTACTAAAACAGAATACCTCGTGAAAAGAATATGTTTAGGACATAAATTGTGACTTAAAATATTTCATAACAAACCAGATTTAAAAAAAAATCATATTGAATCATAAATCATTCTTTTTGGTGCATAGGTAAAACACCAGTGAATTTGTTAATAGAAAAGGGTAGTCATATTACAATAACATTTTTATTTATTGGTAGAATTAAGTGTAAATAAAACCATTGCACTTAGTTACAACCAGTCAAAGCCAAAACAAAATCAAATGCCCTGACATTTTTTGTCACGTTCTTCACCTACTTTGACTGATACTTCAGGAAGATAGTGAGGATTTCTGAGACAAGTCGTCATGTAAAATCTGAAGTCGTTGGAATATTCAATAACTGAGTCTCCCAGTTTGATGCATATTGCTCCACCTTGTTTGAAAACTTGCTTCAGCAGGAGAGACTCCAAAGTAGGGTCCAGGTCCTCCAGCACATTTTCCAAAAGGACCTGAATATTTACAATGACTCATTGATAACATCGTTTTGCCATGCAACATAATTTTGTTGTCCACATTTGTGAAACTAACTCAACAGCTAGCCTCCTGAAGAGTTTAATTGAGATGGCCGGTTTTAGGATTTACTTGCCTAAATGTTTTATGAACAGAAAATGTGGAAAGCTAAGAGTGGTATGTCCAGTCAGTTTTAAGACAGGAGATTTTGGGATAGGCTATGCAACCGTAAATAGGGTTATTTCATTCAGAGGCTTGTAATCATTTGTGGCAAAGATATTCCATTTGCAAACACAACAACATCATAGATGATTTAAACTTTTAGGCAGTAAATTCCTTGGTAACAACGAGTGTCTTTGTAAATATGCAGATTTTGAGGATGTTCAAATGATATTAAATCAAATCCCACATCGTTTAAGGAGCCCTGGACTGACCACAGCTTTATGAATGATCTACATATTTTCCTCTCAACAACAACAGCATTCAGAATACGTTATAATAGCTACCTCAAGGAGCATGCGCCCTGCATAAAATACTTAATTTACTTAAATTTAATTTTTGACTTTCTTGGTACATGTCTTTGAGTAAAACAGGCCATGAAATACTACAAAATAAAGTAAATAAAATATCATAAAAAATGCATAATCAAAATAAAAGATTTGATATTTCAATGACAGACATATTTATACATCTCTATATTATATTCTATATCTATCTATATATCCATCTATCTTTCTATCTATCTGGCTTTCTATCTATCTATCTATCTATCTATCTATCTATCTATCTATCTATCTATCTGTCTGTCTGTCTGTCTGTCTGTCTGTCTGTCTCTCTATCTATCTATCTATCTATCTATCTATATATCTATCTATATATCTATCTATCCATCCATCCATCCATCTATCTATCTATCTATCTATCTATCTATCTATCTATCTATCTATCTATCTATCTATCTATCTATCTTTCTGTTTATTTATCTATCTTTTATCTATTTATCTTTCTTTCTATCTATCTATCTATCTATCTATCCATATATCTATCTATCTATCTATATATCTATCTATCTATTTATCGATCTATCTATCTATTTATCTATCTATCTATCTATCTATCTATCTATCTATCTATCTATCTATCTATCTATCTATCTAACTATCTAACTATCCATCTCTACAAATGAAGACAGATAGATAGATACACTCCTCAATATTAATAATATATGAGCGTTTGTTTCTTTGTTTGTTTCTTTGTTTGTTTCTTTGTTTGTTTCTTTGAAATATACCATGTCCACCATTGCGGTGATCTCAGGGTGAATTATGAGGAAACAACAAGATGAAAAGCTAAATGAAAGAAGGAAAGGAAAGAAGTAAGACTCTATAGGAAATACTACTTCCTAGGCAGTGTCTGCCAACCGCCCACAATATAATAATATCTTCTATCTTCTATCTGTCCCATGGTGGAGGCTTTTTGGGTGCTACCGATGACCAAATAACTAGCCTTTTTCCGCTCCTTTCCTGTCCTCCGCCCACCTCATCAGCTCACTTAGCTTCAGGCCCGTCCATTCAGTGATATTGTCCTCCCATCTCTTCTTTTGTCTGCCTCTTCTCCTACCTCCTCCAGCAGTTTACACAAATGTAAATATATTTTAAAGATGGACAATTGCACAAATAAATGGAGATACAAATGTAGATAAAAAGATAAAGAATAATCAGATAAAATTAGGGGACTGACAGACAGATAAACAGACATATAGATAGACATATGGACAGAAAGAAGACATAATATTATCAGAAAGAGACATTTATGAAACTCACTGGTTGCCAAATTGAATACAGTTTTCCAAAGTTCTCATATAATCTCTGTCTGTAAATTTAATGACATGGAGATTGCTGTTTTTTCATATTCTTCACCCACTTGTTGGCTTGACCCTGAGGATCTATCATGAGTGGCCAGCGATTTGAATTGCTAGTGAGAAAGATTGAGAGAAAGAGAAATATACATGAACAAACTGAAGTACGATTGTTTGTAGTCTATATTTTGAAATAATTCACATTGGACATTATTCACTGTCGTTACACAGACATGGCAATTCACACGATATCATTAATGTGTCAGCTCTGCCATAATGAGAATGTGAGGTACAAATAATGCTGGCAGGAGTTACATTTTAAATGTGAGATAAAAGCAGAACAAGAGAAAGATTTTTGCTATTTACTCCAGACATAAGAGAAAAACAGGAGATGGATTAAGACACTGTCCCATACAGTCAGGACTTGTTTTGTTTCCTATAGAGTCAAGCAAAACAGGTGATAGCACACTACCTCCTGGGCAGGACGCTAATCTATTGCAGGTTTTACTACTTCTCAGGTCATGCTGGTGCTCATTTGCACCCCGTCAAGTGGAAAAATGTGTGTCAATTGTCTTTTCAAAAGGGAACACATCACACCTAGCATTATCAGGATTCAAGCCCATGTCTTCATTATCCTCAGTTTGTCAGCCTAACCACTTGGCAATATTGACATCACTATTATACTGTAGGCCTACACATGAATGCTGTACCTGATAATAATTCCATTCTCCACGGAAAAACTGTCTGTGGGCAAGCCTGCCAGATTCCATGCCCTTATCTTCACAGGCTCTCCTAAGGTGTTAATGACGGAGAAGTCAACAGAGCATTGAATATGTATGTTTCTAACCTCTTGCAGCCAGAGTAAGGACTCATCCTACAGGAAATAATTTCATTACAGAACATTCACAACAAGTTTTTATTTCTGTTCATTCATATTGCTATTGTTCTTGATCTTCCTCTTCCTCTTCATTTCCTTTGTATCATGCCATTTTTATCGCGTGTTCATCCTTTTTATCTTCTTCTTCATTTTCTTCATCAACATCTTCTTCATTATCATTATCATTGTCATCATCATCATCATCATCATCATCATCATCTTCTTCTTCTTCTTCTTCTTCTTCTTCTTCTTCTTCTTCTTCTTCTTCTTCTTCTTCTTCTTCTTCTTCTTCTTCTTCTTCTTCTTCTTCTTCTTCTTCTTCTTCTTTTTCTTCTTCTTTTTTCTTCTTCTTCTCCTTCTCCCTCTTTTTCATTATGCATTCATTCCTAAAAAGACATTCATTCCAATTCTCAAATTTATTTTCAATCCAGCCAATTCTCTGATTAAATGAAAAGCATACAAAAGTAACATTAGTCAACGATTTGTTTAGCTACATTACCGTAACTTTGTAATTTAAAATGTTATGACTGATATACTGCTATCGCACATGACTAAGATCAAACCATTGAAGAGAAAAATCAAGCTTTAGGTTTTGATTGAATCCTCTCTAAAAACAAACAAACAAACAAACAAACAAACAAACTAAAACCGAAAGGAAGTGTTTGCCATCCCCCCCTCCTTCTACCCAAGACAATAAAAACATCAATCATCCTCACAACTACCCCATTCCCCCTTTGTCACCCCCTCCTTCTACCCAAGACAATAAAAACATCAATCATCCTCACAACTACCCCATTCCCCCTTTGTCACCCCACCTCCTTCTACCCAAGACAATAAAAACATCAATCATCCTCACAACTACCCCATTCCCCCTTTGTCACCCCCCCTCCTCCTTCTACCCAAGACAATAAAAACATCAATCATCCTCACAACTACCCCATTCCCCCTTTGTCACCCCCTCCTTCTACCCAAGACAATAAAAACATCAATCATCCTCACAACTACCCCATTCCCCCTTTGTCACCCCCCCCTCCTTCTACCCAAGACAATAAAAACATCAATCATCCTCACAACTACCCCATTCCCCTGTGTCACCCCACCCACTGTCACATCTCAAACTGAACTAAACTTCTAAACAAATAACATTAAACAACACTATGACCTTTCTTTAAAAATGGCAACCCCCTCCCCCCCCCCCACACACACACACATAAACACACTCAAAACCATGAAAGTAGAAGAAAACCCTCAAACACCAGCAACAGACAATTTCAACAACAACAAATCCCTCAAAAAACACAAATTAAATTTCCAAAACAAACCAATAAAAAACGAAAGCTGGTAAATCTTTCTAACAACACTCCAAACAACTTATGTAACAACACTCCAAACAACTTATGTAACAACACTCCAAACAACTTATGTAACAACACTCCAAACAACTTATAAACAACACTCCAAACAACTTATATAACAACACTCCAAACAACTTATGTAACAACACTCCAAACAACTTATATAACAACACTCCAAACAACTTATGTAACAACACTCCAAACAACTTATATAACAACACTCCAAACAACTTATGTAACAACACTCCAAACAACTTATATAACAACACTCCAAACAACTTATATAACAACACTCCAAACAACTTATGTAACAACACTCCAAACAACTTATATAACAACACTCCAAACAACTTATATAACAACACTCCAAACAACTTATATAACAACACTCCAAACAACTTATGTAACAACACTCCAAACAACTTATATAACAACACTCCAAACAACTTATATAACAACACTCCAAACAGCTTATATAACAACACTCCAAACAACTTCACTTGTCTGAATGCTGAGGTAAAGGAGCCAAGGTAAGCAACAACACCGAAGCGACCAAGATATCCCCGGTAAGATTTTCATATTTGGTTGTAAGATCTGTCACGGCTTGCTGCCATCTGAAAAAAAAAAAAAAAGTTTTAAAAATTTAAGTTAAGGAATCACTGTCCATATTATAGTTAGCCTACATATATATATATATATAAAATATTTCAAATTAGTCTTGCATTCCCAAACCAACCTGTCTTTCTCGCCACCAAGACCTCCAATGAGTTGGGATGCTCTGTCAAGCTTCTTCTCACACAAATCAACTTGTGTTTCTAGATCTTGTTTCTTCTGCTTGTTGACATCAAGAGTTTCTTTCAATTTCTACAAATAAAGAGGATTAAAAAGAGCAATTTTTTTGTTCATGTTTACCTACAATATGTTCCAGAAGTTTATCGACAGGACCTAGGGAGTTTAAGACAGTACATTATGATACATATCTCATGGATACAACTAGTGAACAGATTTCTTCATGGTGATTATTATATTCCTTAGCAATGAGATGTGATTTCACATTATAATATCATGTGTTCTTCTGAAGCAACGGAAGATTGGAGTTATCATATCTATGGACTGTTTAAAATTCATTAGTGTCACAATACAGACAAAGCACTTAAAGACAAATTTGTAAAGCAAATCGAATAGTCTCATGGCATGGATAGAATCCTAAATGCATACTTAAATAATGCATACATCTCATTGGTCCAATCAATAATGGATTACAGCTCAATAATATGGGACCCATATTTACAAAAGGACATCGATCAGCTAGAACAAATACAGAGAAGGGGAGTTAAATTTATCAAAAAAGATTACAAAACAAATGACACTGGCTGCATCACACAGATGATGAAAGACCTGAAACTGTCAATGCTCCAAGAATGTAGAAAACAACAGAGAATGACCTTCTTCTAAAGAGTTGTAGAGGGACAGATACCAGCAATACCAGTTGCAAACTTTCATTAAATTCCACCAAGGGAAACGACTCGTGAGATCAACGAAATTCAACAATTATGTATCAACAAATATCATCAAAAGACAGCCTAGGGGCAACTCAAAAGCAGGAAATTCCCCACGCCAAAT
>JAXRKP010001523.1:65000-82500 GCA_037039925.1 Doris montereyensis | reverse complement strand
AAGATAAACCATTGCTAATGAAACAAGCTTGAAAAGTATGTTTCATGCGATACATACTCTCTTTTTAGATTCAGTAAGTACTGAACGTATTTATGAGTTCAAGATAAGATGTAGGTGTAACATAGTTATGTCTGCCCAACTCCAGTAAAAACGTCTGGGAAAGATTCTAGGGAAAAACAAGAAAAAAAAATTAAGGAAAAGAGAGTGAGAACAATAGAGAATGCTGAGAACGACATCAAAATATAGGAGAGGAAAACTCATCAAAATCCACACAAGTATTTTGTTCTTCCTTTTGATCAGATAGACTGTATTCTTTTCAGTGTCATTTCTACCTTCAGTTGTACTATTTCCTTAAAAATCATCTGTCCATTAACTATTTCAGCTGATAGTGGAAAAATGACTTTATGTAATTTATTTCTTTATGTCGTCCAGAGTTATCTAATCTTCAGTCAGTAGACAATGTAAATAAATACTTGAAAATATTGATCATGTCCTAAGATGTATAAGATAATCTACTTAGCATATAAGTTAATATCTTATCATGTACTATAATTGATTTTGTAGAAGAGAACAAAACCAGGATGGTATTTCATACTTGTGTAGCCTGGTGGAAATGTTTGCACATCACAATAACTCCTTGCCTCTCTGAATCTTCCATTTCAACAGTGTGTAAAAAGTGTGATGCTACAGCTTCTAGTGCATCGTCTGGCCAGCTCTGTTAATAAATCACAATTACATCAGTACTCAATTATTTTCATGCTCAATGGTTTGTTTACAGATGAACAACGAGTGCACAAATTGTAGTGATGCCCAAGTAAAACTTACTTCATATCTCTCTCATACTTTCAACTAAAAATAAGATACTGAGACAGTGTCAACTCATAGATTCTAAAATATATTTGGTTCTCTTTTCAAGCAATAAAGCTTTTAAATACAAATATTCAAAGAATAATCCATTTTTAGGGAGAAATTTAAACAACTATCAGCTTACATGGGCCTGTCTGAAAATTCATCTACAGAAAATCTACCTTCGATGAAAGCCTAAATAGCCAGCAGTGTTAAATTTTTAAAAACATAGAATTCATCCAAATTTTTGAAAATGAGTATGAACATACACATGAACAAAATCACAAAAAAAACAACAACACCCTCTTTTCCATCTGTGGAAGAAACTATCAGCGGAAAAAAAATTAAGCAGTAGTACTGAAGACTTCAAGAATAAAATTAGATACATGACTGTGAAATCACAATTTGAGTAACCTTAATTTAATTCAAAATCTTGTTTGCTGACAGCACTACTCAGTCATTGAGTGAATTAGTTATTTCCATGGAAAAGAAGAAAAAGAAAAAGAAAAAGAAGAAAAAAATACCTTGCCTCTACAAAATAAACAAAATAAAACAATACTAACCCCATTCCACTCCTTAAAAAATAAACAAAACAGATAAATGAAATAGAGTTACCATTTGACACAGACTTTGGTAAAAATATTGTAAAACGTTCTTCAAGGCCCTTCTGCTTTTTACAGGTATAATGTGCAACTGAAGCTTACCCAAGTCTCTATCAGGTTAAACAGAACATGTCATACCCAGCCAAAAGACAGGATATCAATGTGTCACACGCTATTGCTGTCAACCATTCTTCCCATGGAAAAAAAAGCCAACCTCACTGTCAAAGTTTAAATGAAGGTTAATTTGTAATAAGATGGGGCTTACTGTAAACCAATCAAAAGAGTGCAACAGTTGACAAGGATGGAAATTTGCGGAGTCGTGTGCGAAAGGCATCTCCGATAGGACTCATGGCAAGAACTACGTGGAGTTGTTCTCGTGATCTTGAAATGAACAGGTTCATGAGGGCTGGTGGTGATCCATCCGTTTGCTGGCTTTTATCTCTCGTTCTAAAATATTTTAATAACACACTGTGATTTCAATTTCTCCACATTAATGAGAGTTAATGTCATAAATTCACATTCAATCTTTCCAAACAGAAAAACCAGTAAAAACAAAATGATAATAATTATAATGATAATGGATAGTTTAGCATTAGCACATATCCAACATGAATTGATATTTTATACATTGTTCAACGTTATGCAGTGAAATAAATGTTATATATCATCGGTGAAACTGTCTAATCATGTAAATGCAAGAAAAAGTGATAGATCTGGATCCTCAAATAGGGCTGCAAACACAGTGTTATGCTTTTTGGATTTCAATTCAATAAGTATTTAACTTTAGTCTTTAGAGTGTAGTAAATGGAAAGAAATAATTAATTGTGCACAAAATGGACTTACATGCTTAGAATTGACCTGTTAAAAAGATTTAAACAAGAAAATCTACTCCTTGACTTACGAACTTGGAGTTTCCGAGGCGGGAAGAAAAATGGAAATCTGTGTTTAGATCGTGTGCATAACTGAAACCTTTCTATCGGATCTAGGTCTCCAGTATTCATAAAAACACGAAAGAAGCATGCATTTGATCATTTGAAGACTAAATCTCGTATCGCTTACATCCTGACTTACACGTTTAGACAGTTTCACTAACAATATACTCATAGAACTATTATATTAAGATAAAACCTGATGAGAGAAACATTATATTATGTTTCAAAAGAAAATGCATAAAAGTATCTTTATTTAAGGCAAAGACGTTACCTGTGATAGTTGATACAACAATGATGATGGAATAATACCAAATTTATGTGACAGTTACACAATTGAAGTAGACATGATTAGATGGATACACTCCCTACAATTCACATTTTGACTAAAAGGAAATATATTGTGAAATAATGACTGTAATGCTTAGAATCATTCAAATCAATATCATGCTCACTAAATTCAAATAAAGTGTTGTGATATTGTCTTTTATAGATCATGAACACTGCTTGTTTTTACACACTTAGTTGCACACTTACCTGTCATATGCTCTCATTTTTTCACAAATTTCAATTCTTTCATCAATATCAAACAGCCCAGGCACCTCACCAGCATTGAGAAGACCATTGACATCTTCAAGGAAAGATTCTTTTTTTATCTGTTAATCAAGAGATCACAATAGAATTTCAGCATACAGTAGTCTTTGGCAAAATGCACTGTTATCGGGAGACAAGAAAACCGTGCACTTAGGCGGACCGTGTGATTTAAGCGGATTCACTTATAGTGATGTAATTTAGCAGCATCAGTTGAAATATCTCATTGCTTGTTCACATGTATCTGAGGTATCAATTGTTTTGTTGGTTTTAAGTCACATGACTAAATAGTGCTCTTGAGATTAAATTTTAAGCAGATATTTGGCATGGAAAATGCTCAAAACCATGCATTCACTGAGTCCTTTCTCAGCAACCGTGCATAGAGAGATAAATTTATATAGAAAATTTATTGTTTTGCATGATGACCATGCACTTAAGGAGACCATGTTCTTAGTCAGAGACTATTGTATTTTGAATTACTACTCCTCAATTTAAATGATGGCTTAAACAATGACATGGCACCACTATATTGCAAAGGAAAACATTTATGATTAGATACCATCTCAGTATTTATAATTCATTCAGGCACATCATTTTTTATTCATCATAATTTTAAACAATTCTTTCTTTCTTTCTTTCTTTCTTTATCAGCTCCCATTCTACCTCCCGGTGTGTGGGTTTAGATGCCCAAAATGATTTTTCTCCAGGTTGCCCTGTCTGAGTATTTTCTGTTTCCTTCCATGAAAAGTTAAATTTCTTTGCTTTAATGCCTCTTTTATATCTTCTTCTTCCCACTTTCTCTGAGGTTTGCCTTTTGGTTTTTACCTTAAATTTTAGCACTGTATATTGATTTAGCTTTTCTACTGTCATTCATTCTGTTCACATGCCCAAACCATCTCAATTAATTTATTTCTCTCTTAGTTTTTATGCCATCTGCTTTGGTTTGATCTCTTATTGTTGTGTTTCTGATTTGTCTCTTTTAGTTTTCCCTACTACTCTTCTTAGATATTTCATTTCAGCTACTTGTACTCTACTGTATTCCCTACTGTCTTAAGTTCCAGGTTTCACTGTCATAGAGGAGAGTAGGACAATAAACTGTGTTGTATACTGTCATTTTGGCTTTTATTGACAATTCTTGTTTACCTAAAAATGCCTTTTCTAGATGGTTATATATTGTCATTGCCTTTTGGATTCTCTGGCTAATTTCTTCTCTTAGTTTTCCCTCAGAGTTAATCATTACTCCTAGGTAATTTTAGCTTTGAACATGTTCTAAATTCTTCTTGCCGAATTTAAGATTTTGTGTTTTGGCTTCCTTGTTACTAGCATTGCTTTTGTTTTCTTTGCATTTACTCTCATTACTCTTTTAATAGTTCATTGTTCATAATGTTGATATTCAACTGAAGGTCCCTTTCTGATTTTCCAAACAGAACCAAATCATCAGCAAATGAAAGTATTTACTGGTCTGAGCTTCCATATCCCTACATTTATCTTTTGTCCTTTTTTATTTGTTTCTGTAATGGCCCAAATGTCTACTTTGAATAGTTCCATTTCTTCAGCTAATTCTAACTCTTTCCATTTATTGCCCTAATATTCCATGTTCCAAAAATCACTGTCCGTGTTCTTTTCCAGAATCGTCTTTGGAAGTTCAATCTGGGTATATCATATTTTTTTCTTTGAATCAGTTTGGTTTTGGGTAAGCAGGGATTAGCCCACTGTACCTAGGTAGATGGTGGGGCTGCCACCTTTGAGGCCCCCTACTGGGCCTTGTTATTTTCTATCAGGGTTGACTCCCTTAGCCTTTGGTTGCCCAAAACCAACCTTCAAGGCACCAGGTTGTTATTTTCTGTCAGGGTTAACTCCCTTAGCCTTTGGTCAGCCAAAACTCACCTGCAAGGCAGCAGGAGACTCGTGGAGGCGGGACCGCGTAATCCCCGGCAGACAGGTGCTTACCTGTCCGGCTAAAATAATTCAACATTTATAAACTAATATATTTCACAAACCTGAGTATCTGAGAAAAGAAATACTGAGGGTTGAGGGGATTCAACAGACTTTCTCAAAATCCTTTTCAAATCATCTCTCCATTCTATGACTCCATATGTCTTAGATATTTCAACCTAAAGAAAAAATCAAAGTAGAATGTACGTTGCAACACAAAAATAATGTACTGTGTCACTTTCTTCCTTTTTGCTTTTACACTCAAAACTTAAATTGCATGCACAATAAAATAAGTTGTTTGTGTCAGGGCTGAGTTTACATTATTTCTGGTCATCGACTGAGAAAGTCTGCTAGCTCAGACTAAAATGCATGATTATAACTTTATTGGAATCAAATAATTTTCAGAAATTAATGACATCCTGCCTAGGAATTATATAAAATGAACCATCAACTATTGAATCATATGAAAGAGTTACAAAGTAAACAAATCTTGATTCATCAATCCTTCATTTGTTAGGATTTACATAATATTTTTGCTAAGCTATAAATGAAAATAACTCTAAGAAACAAAAACAACTTTCCGCACACCTGAATAAAACAAACAATCAAACATATAGAAAAGAAAGTAATGAAAACAACAGCAATGTTACTTGATACAGATCATAATCTGAAATGTGAGCGGCCAGCCTTGTGAGTGACTGTCTCCCTGAACCACCAACACCAACCAGGAGAGCATGACTAGAGGGCTGCTTCAAAATACGGGCAATGCGTGAAATGTGTTCTATGGCAAATCTGTTGGTAATCAAATGTAAGGAGAATAATGAAACATCCTTTTCTTATCTTTTGCAAGTGATTGATTTCACATTTGAGTCAAATTTAAAGTGTTAGAAGAAACATCTGAGATATTTCTATAATTTGAGAATATTGTGACACAAGTCCATCTTTCAACTTTTATTAATCGATTCTCACGATAATTTTTTTTTTCTTTCACAGTCTTATCAACGATAAAAGCCACAGAAGAAATGTAAAGAATCTGTACTTTTATAACAAAAATGGTATGTTCATTCCTTCTCATCTATGAAACTGAATAAAATTAGAACTGACTGTTGATCTACATTTGATGAGAAAAAAATGGTAAGAAAAATTACGCTAAAGTAAAGTACACAATTAAGAACTATTTGTTTTGTTTAAAATACGACATAAAATAAACAGCTCCAAAAATGTACCTGTCCTGAATTAACACAAACAAACAATAAATTTTCTCACAAAAATTAAAATTGTCCTCTTTTGATCATCATAAATTTTTTTCCTGTTGTCTTGGGATACTACAATACAAATTTGGATATCAGATGGTTAGTAAATAATATGATTTTTTCTTTCCTGGAATTTAATTTTTTAAAATGAAAGTGTCTCAGAACACACCTGAACAACACGAGATCCATTGGTTTCTTTGTCATTTGGTTAAAGTCACTGAGGTAAGAGTGGAGAATGTTTTGTATAGAATCCAAGTCCAGAGCCTCCACATAAAATCTCTCACTTGCGGTAGGATCAGTGAAATCACAGTATATCAAAGAACGCATGTTATCTTCGCTAACAGTGCCAGTTTCATCTACATCAAGGTGCTGCAGCAGGGTATCAAAATCTTGCTGCAACGTCCTCTGTAATGTCTCTCTACAACATGTGTAAAGCCATGTACGATCATCGTCATCAATTAAACGGTCACCAAAGACACGATTCACCTTAAAAAGAAATTGTTTTAGTATTTTTAAGATCTATAACATGACTTGTCCAGGAGCAAAACCATATATTCAACATTGTCTGAATTCTTTAAAGAAAACCATTTGCATTATTTATCTTTTTACAGTTCACATCTGGTAGTATTTAGCATATGATTACTAAATATTCCTACTTGTTTTTTCATCTTCATGTATATGTATCCTACAGAATAATGTTTTAAAGGTGATAACAAAACAACATGTATCAAGAATCTCATATTTTTGCTCATAATTAATTAATGGTCATAGCATCTTAGCAAATCAGCAAATATTAAATACAATTAAACATAATTTTGGAATAGTTTCAAGAGGGCAAAAGTAATATTGTTTTGCATTAGCTTTGGAAATAAACTGCCCGCGGAGAAGAACTTGAAATTAGTAATGCAAACCTCATGTAACCATAAACGGGTGACTGCTCCAGTATTGGGTGCAGAGACTGGGGTAGACAAAAGCACCCCTTGAATAACTCGACTAAAATCTCTCAAATTGAAAAGATAATGACTCTTTGCAGGGGTTGGGAGTAGATTTCGAATGGCCTCTTTGTAAATATAAAGTGTTCCTTTCACAATCCCATCAACAAGGAACATTACTGATTCTGAAATTCTCTGTCAATAAACACAAAGAATAGCTTCATTCATTTGAAATTTTAGTGTTAAATTTAGGAAATAATCACTATGATATAAATTGTGTCTAGTCTATATATAAATCTTATTCTGTATCGAGTGATACCTCTTTTGATTTGTATATTAATGAAATTTTCAGATGTCATTAAAAAAATGAGAAAGGAAAACATACCTTGTACAATCAAATAAATTTTTCAGCACTTTATTCACCCTCTATTAAAATAAATCAAATTAAAGAATAGATGTAGAGTAAATTGAACCCCAAAGATTATAATATGCATAAGATTGCATAATGTACTAATAAAATGGTATGAAATTGTTATATTAGTGACTATAACCCATCTAACAGTAAATGGAAAGGGTCTTAACTGACACTTATATATACCTTGTTTGGAAGTGCCATTTCAATATTTTTGAGAATATGGTTAGCATTGTTTCATCGTCAAACACATTCACAGCAATTGTGTGTATGTGCCTCAAGAATCTAGGGGTGAGGAAGTTTCTACCACCACCTTATTGAAAATGATTTGAAAAGATGCATCATCCTTTGCTTGAAGGAACATTAACTCAAGTTTTTAAACCATAATCATTCATTGCTTTACTTGTGGAATCGCTTGTAAATATCAACTTACAATCAAGCTTTGATCTAACATTTTCATATTTTTAAAAATTAAAAGATCATTGGCTTCTTAATTCAGAGATAAAAATATTGAAAATAACTCAATGATTTGCTTAAAAGGAAAACATTCAGAGCCTATTTTAAGCGATGAAATAAAACATATTTACCAGGTGGTCCCATTGCACCAATGAAGAGGATATCTATCAGCTTTATCATACTAGTGTCATTCAGGTCATACCAGTTGCCATGGTCCAACCATTGTCTAAGCAACTCTATGGGTGGCTGGGCACCCCACTGCTCTGGCATAGGCATGTTTATATCATCCACAAATATGATCTGCAAATCAAATACAACAGTTAAAAGATATTTCACACAATAAAAAAATCCCCTCTTCTCCCTTTAAAATCAGTAGCTGTAGTACAAAACTGAGAAGAAATGTTCCGATATGAAACACAAATACTGAAACATAAAATCTGAAATAAGCAAGATTATATACATCAAATGAATAGTCAAGAAATAAAGAGTAGCTTAGAACTAATATTAAAACTTATTCCTATACTTAATAATTGAACGCATCAAGCAGATTATTCAAAACAAACAATGTTTAAATTTTTAGGGCAATTGTGTATTAAACTCACAGTTTTTTTAGTATAATGGTCCATAGACCCCTTCCTTCTTTTGTCTAATTTGGACATGATCATGTTTTGGGTTTGCGTAGAACTGGTTTGTGCTGAGAAATTGATGATGTTAGGTTTGTAGACTTTCCCATCAAGCTTTTTCAGGAGAAAATCCTACATGAAAGTCATTGTACATTTTGTAATAAAACAGTTATCTATCCTTAAATAACATGTGAAAATTGTTTAAATCTTATTCAGATATAGAAGTTATGCAACTTTATTTAACTTTTTCATGCAGGGGTTGCTCAATTTATTCATAAGTGAATTGAAAAAGGTTTTATATTAAGTGGTAAATGATGAACATCAGTGTATGGAACAATTTGATTACTTGAACTTTCAACTACAAATTATGTTACTACAGAAATAAAAGACAAAACACACAAATTAACTTATGGTTCAAATTTCAGTGGAGAAGGCTCACAGAAAATTCATCAGCTGTATTTCCCAAAATTGTTTTCCTCAAATCATAAGTTTCATGTTTACTTTTTAAAGATTCTTAGGATCAGTATATGCATTCTGACATTATTGTATAAATATCCTGAATGAAGTGAGGAAAATTATGTGGAGCTCTTTCCTTGTAGAGTTTATACATGCCACGGTTAACACTCCAATTATCATATCTAATGTGGCACAGTAACTGGTCTCCGCCTAAGAGGCCAGTCAGCCAGTCAGCCTAGAGGCACTTTTTCTGCATAACACTTTTTTTCCATTTTCATTATTATGCCTAAATGGCCGGTTTGAAAAACTTCAGCTCAGCTAAGAGGTCGGCTTTTTTTTATCAGAAGGTCATAATTATGATCTGCCAAACTCATTATATTTACAATACATTATGAAACACGAAAAAATCTAATTCAGATCAGCAATGTCACGTTTCTCTCTATCTGGTTCATCCTGTTGTAGGCCTAGAGTCTGTGTTAGATCCTGCCAAGCCAGTGTAAGGCTCTTTGACTTTAATACCAGACACCCATGAGGTGAACGAGGCAATTGACATCCATCATTTGTATCAAGCAAGCGACACTTGCAGACTGGTCGGCATCATTGAAACATGACCAGATCTAAGACACTGCCATAGCCGATGCTACAAGCATGGTTTCACTAATAAAGGACTGATGATGTTCTGTATTAAAATTGAATTAAGCTTAACTGTTTGATACAATGGCTACCTTGTTTTGTGATCAGTGATTGGTACAAAAATAGAAAAGAATAATATTTTCAGGATATGTACCCTGCTTTCATTCTTCCTCCTTTATTTTACACGTCCTCCTCTCTCGTGTTTTGAGTCAGAATTTTAACCTCAGGGTTTGACCGATTAGTGTTACTTAATGATTATCTTATTTATTCCCAATGCTTTCGCCTATGAGACCGTCCAGCCAACGGGCCGCTTTTTGTCGTCTCCCAAGAATGAGCCTCTCAGCTGGAGACCACTGTAATCAGTGGACCATCTAACTTTAACATTCTAAATTTGCTTCAATGTAAAATTTCTCAACTAATAATCCTTCAAAATTGCAATTTCATAAAGAAGAAACTATATGGTGGGAAAAAATACTGTCTGCCGATATCATTGATGCTTTGCTTTTATCTATGAAATTTATTACGATTTTGTCAACTTATATGACGTTGCTAACATAGTTGTTAAGCTGTGGGATGGGATTGTGAGGCCCTTGGTTTGAATACTGGCAATGTTAGGTCCTGTTCCTTGGAAAAAACACTTAACAAACATATCCACGTTCGACATGGGTAAAAATAGGGACCAGCTTCAGGCTGGGGGGGGAGGATTTTCACCTTGTGACTGGCGGTCTGTCCAGAAGGCAATTTATCAACACCAGTTTAATCACTGCAAGCAAGGATAAACTCCGGCTCTAAAGGCCGTAACAGCCTTGAAGCAAATATAATTTCTTACTTATATGCACTTACGGTGATGTAGGCACTTTTCCCAGTACCCGTAGGGCCACAGAAGAGGTAGTTTTTTTCATGACATGTGAGGTTTTCCATGATAGTTAAATAACGGACAGTGTCAACAGTGGGCACAATAATTTCGTTGAAGACTGCATCGTCTGCAATTGGTGGCATGTCAAGCAAGTAAGATGACCACAGAACCCATTTACCACACACCTGTACAAAAAAGTCAGGAAGTGACATTCTGAATTTGCAATGAATTAATTTTCGTTGATGATACACAAGGACAAGAAATTTAGATTTTAAAAATTTTGTTGAGAAAAACATAAAATAAATTAAAAAAAAGAGAAGAAAACCCTTAGCAATCAACTGTCATTAGACTTGTCTTACAATTTCATTTTTCTTAATGGTACAAATAGATCCTGATATAGCTGTAAATTATTGGCTTAAAAAGAAAAAAAAATGAAAATGTGCCCTTAAATCTATGCTGAAACAATTTTGATGTCATTTTGAACAATGCAAAGTATAATTTAATGATAAAAACTTAACACAAAGGGCAATATGACAAACAAATTAAACATGAAACCATTTAAAACTTATATTCTTATTACGTGATGTTTGAAAATTGCTTACTTTCTTTTTGGTTTCTTTATCATCAGACAAAAGATCCATTAGATCTTCTGTGAAAAGGTCATCTTCGTCTCCTTTTTTCTTCTTTCCTTTTTATCAAATTTCTGGAAGAAAAGTCAGTAGGGATTAATTTTAAATTTACTCTTGAAATGCATTATGGTTTAACTTTTTTCTGTGAAATTTTTATCTCACATGCAAACAATGTATTCAATTCATAACAATTTAAAGGTATAACTCTTCTTGTCATTATTGATATTTTAAATATTTTTGTTGCTGTTGTTTCAGTAGCAATGTATATTTGGATCAACACATGTATTTGTCGCTATTCTTTGAGCTTCTCTTATTTTCCTTATTCAGATACTCAGGACTAGAAAACGATCTCAATCACGAAGTTAATTTCTGAAAGAAATAGGATGAAATTTTCAACATTTCATTAATATCTGGACATTTTATACCCGGTTATTGTTTAAATGCATTTTAAGAAATATTAGTACCCATACTATATTGATAATAAATCCAATTCATTATGACACTGCCAACAAGCTCCCTCCCATGTCAAGCATTACTTTAAAGGAGTACACTTTTACAAATATAATACCTCTTTCACAAAGTAATAGTCATAGATTGTGCCCTCATCAGGGAAGGGCATGATGTATGTTTGCTCTAAGTGAGGCACTGGGTCCACTAAAGCAAGAGTCTTTGCTAATTCCTTGGATAAATCACCCTTGATAGAAGATCAATAAAGATATTAATAAATAACTTGGTGATTGATTTACATATTCAAAAATAATATCCTGTTTTGAAAAAAGGATGTGGTGAATAAAAGAAGTAACTATACAACTTTTCTCAATTGTTTTTCTTGACAATTACCTTTGAATAAAGACAATAACATCTTCTGTGTTACATTTTTGGTCCAAATTTTTAAAGTAAGATAAGTTGCTTTGTTGAAACAATCAAATCTGAATAATGCAATGGTGACAACAATGCTTGAAGAATCTAGTAAATGGAATGATTTGCAAAGAACAAACAAATATCATACTTTAATAAGCTCACGAACAAGAGCGTTGAAACGATGTCTCCCTTGCTCATCACAAGTCCCTCCAATGGTCCAAGTAAAGCTTAAGAAAATAAGCACTAAAGAAATAAATAAAAATAAAATGTATGGTCAATTTGATTTTTTTAAAATTCTGATGCCTTTAAAATCGTGTATTATAGAAAGGGGAGAAGAAAAAAGGTCTGTCAAATGATGCAAAGTTAGAACAACACTTTTGTAGACTCTGGTATGAATATGGCAATTTTGATAAGAACACATTTCCCTTTTGTAAAGATTTTGAATTGAATAATGATTGCTCCAACCATTTAAATGGTAAAAAATTAAAGATTACTGAATAGTATGTCTTAACTTCTGATCCTACCAGAATCGTTTTTTCCACAGTGCTTCTCAGATACAATCTGCATCTATTAAGAGCAATGAGATTATATCTTCCTGTTACAAAAAACTGATGATTGAAATTATACAGTGATTAAACCATGGGTAATAATCCTGAGCGCTAAGATAAAATAAATATGCACTGTTAAGAAAATGAAAAGCAATCCAAATTTAATTAACACTGACAGTCTTAAATACCAAAATGACTGTTTTGAAATAATTGAGTTTGAAGGTGAAAGCATATGAATTTGTGTGATTTGCTTTGGATCAGAACAACCTCCCATCAGTAAAATACAATGTTGATAGCCGTGAAAAATTTCAGACGTTCCGCCACACCAAAGCAGGAAATAATAATACATATTTAAATTAATCCTGATGAAAATCTGACTAAGGATCCTGTCATACCAAAATTGCAATTTACCTCCAACCATAAAATCTTTTCTGTTTCATCAACTTGATTGATAAGAGAATCATCATGAAACTCTTTCCATGTTTGCATCCAACATTTTCATCAAAGAAGACACAAGGTTGTGATCAGTAGTTGGACTTAGTTCCTGTCGTGTTTGTATGAAAATAATTGAGATATCATTTTGCTTATTCACCTTTAAGAATAACCCCATTATTTGTTTCAATACTTTGTGGGAATTTCTAAAAAATGTCTGCGCTATATGGAATCTAAAGAGATACACAGAACGGAATGAGTCTTCATGATAGGAATAAATGTAAATAATATGTCAGATATTATTTAATTACAAATAAGTAGCATAACATTTTTATACATTTTAAAGGACAAAACCAATTTGATGTCAATTAAAGCATTGTGAATGTGTTTATCTGATAAAATAATATCAACTGAAGAAACTAAATGTCAACAGCCCCCAACACCACTCAATTCTATAAAAAGAAGAACAGAATCCAAAACAAACAAAAAGGGGGAACATGTATTAAAAAAAAGCAAACACCCAAAGAAAAAACAAGGATCCGTAACAAATATCACACGAAATACCATTGTTTGGTTCTAAGATGTCATAATAGTTCTATTCACTCGCTCAGGCATTTCTTAAATCATAAAAAATCATGACATGACACTCACCCGAATCCCACATTTGTGCACAAGGCTCAGACCAGCATCTACAAATCTCTCAAAGAGATTATTCAAGATCAGCTTCATGTCCTCAAGAAATGAAGCTGGTTTGCCATTCAACCAAGACTTCACCAGAGGTCTCCAGCCAAGGGTCGATGGTTCCATATAGATCATGCCACAACGTGATACCTTTCGTATAAAATTGAAGGAAAGGATCTTTCATTATGAAGAGTGGTGAAATTTAAAAATGACTGTAAAAATGACAGATGGGATGCAAAAATGAATTAGAATCTAGAAATCTATCTGTACTTTTCAAAGTATTGATGAACATCCACCATCGTTTTATTCTTGGTACAAACATTGTTTGCTGTACTGGGAACCTTGATCAAGAACCTCATGAGATAATAATATTTCTCTTATTTCACTTTAGTATTCTTTCTCCTAAGCCTTGTAATGGCTAGAAATGTTTTATATATATAGGCATATTCATATATACTACTTAAATTTCTTTTGGAAAGGCCCTTTGACAGACCTACTTATTTCATTGGTGTACAAAAAACGAATGTAACAATGATCAGTTTCAGACTTTATTTTATTGTTTAACAAAAGATATTCATGTCTACAATATGTATCTTTTCATCTTCCGTCAATTACCAAAAATGTTAGAAAGAGCTCAACGATTATATTTCAAAAGGATCAGTAAGTCGAATATTTACTTCAATCAAATAGTATGTTTATAAAATGTGGGACCAATTTTTGTAATTTGAGAAGAACTGGCATATACACTTGCTTATAGTCAAATTATGATATTATTAAGTTTTATGTAAAGCACACAATCTCTGTAATAAAATGGAATAATAAATGCATAATCATAGTTAAAAGTCTAACCTGACCTGAAAGCATTTCAGAGTTTTGCGGCTAAGGAAAAACACTTACAGTTTAACTAATACCATTTAATTAATGTAAAAATATAACATTTGTGATATAATTCTTGAAAGTGAAAGCCTAATTTTAAATCAAAGAGAGGAGCTTTAAAGCAGAACTAATTTGAAAAGGCTTACAGTGGCTGGAGATGCAGCTTCTAAATCCATTGGTTCAAAAATAAGATTTGTAGTTGGCATCAACTGAATGATCTCGCCGCTCATCAAGCATAGCTTTTTATTGTCATCCAAAACTGTGTTCATGTTTTCAATCCATACAGCGTCCACCGGACCATCAAAGATAAGCCATTTGCGGTCTGGAGTCTGTGTGGATGTGAGACGATTGTGGAGGCCGATATAAGTTTTAAAGTATGCAAACTACAGTGTAGTAAGAAAGTGAGTCACAACCAACTGGGCTATAGAGGAACAAGCGCAGATAGTTTGATATGAAAATAATCCCTACATGAAAATTTAGCATAGTTTAGAGATGAGGCATTCGATTGACTCCAGTAGAGGACAGCCATTAACTGACTCAGCCTGTTACTCTTGATAAGGAGAAGAGACTGAAATATGAAATTGTCTTAAGTGTTATGAATTTAATCATGCGATCTATCCTCATTTCCAAAATTTATTTTCAGTTCTATGCCTCAAGATAGTAATACACAGATGAGTAAGAAAGAATATAATATCTATGCTTGTAACTATAGCACAGGACACACAATTGATTGAGATGAGTGTACTGTTTCAGTCAATTGATCAAATACAATATTCTTTATTTACCTACCTTTCTCTCAACGAACGAGATGAAGATATGAGGCTTTACATTTCCTTAATTTGAGATCAAATTGTCAAATCATAAAAAGAAAAAACCAGAACCCTTTACATTATGTTCTATGTCCCTGTTCTACTAGAGGGTAAGAACTTTCTCCAAAAGATACATAATCACAGCACAGAAAGTTAGCAGGATGGGGAAAAGTAGAAGATGTCATTTCAAGCCTTAAATGTTACTTGAAGGTAACCATATCTGGACTGTTAAATTCGATTGTCAGTTTATTAGAGAGACATAATAACAAGTAAAAAAAAACAAACAAACAATAGAGTTAGCTTACCTCAGATACGGCAAAATTTCTGTAGTAAACTGCAAGAATACCATCAGACCACTCATGAGAAACAGGATCAAACCTGCCGTACAACTGACCCATTGTGATTGCCTTGGGGTTAATGACCGTGATATCAACCCTGTTTTCATCCATTAATTTCTGAGCAAATGTATCAAAAACAAAAAAACAAAAATTCTCTGTTCATAAACTCAACAGTGCAAAATTTCAGTCAAATGAATTACTTAATTAGTTTAAAGCAGAATAAAGTGATTTGATTTTGTAAGACCTTTCTCAAAAAATAAGTTCCTTCAAGGCCCTTAAGGCCTATAGAGCCGGAGCTTATCCCGGTTTCTATAACGTGAAGTGGAACGTGACAATAATCACCTCCTGACCAGGACGCTAGTCTGACGCAGGTATTTACTCCCAAGCTAGTGCTTGTCCGGGCAGTGGACAGGTGAGCACCTGTACCGGAAGTAGATGATCCCACCCTCCACGAGTCTCCTGCTGCCTTGCAGACGGGTCTTGGTTGACCAAAGGCTAAGGGAGTTAACCCTGACAGAATACAACCTGCTGCCTTGCAGGCTGGTCTTGAATGAATAAAGGCTAAGGGAGTTAACCCTGACAGAAAATAACAAGGCCTGGTAGGGGACCTCAAGGTGACAGCCCCACCATCTACCTAGGGTACAGTGGGCTAGTCCCTGCTTATCCAAAACAGCCTGATTCAGAGAAGTGAAAGACGAATCATATTTTAATCTTCTCAGGAATAGATGTCAAAGATAGAGCTAGAGCAGGAGTAGGCCTCCTAGTGCATAAAAGGCATGAAAAGCTACTAGAATTTGCACCTGGGTAGAGTGGGGAAATGCGTATTAAGTGTTGTTCCCAAGGAACACAACGTCGGACCTGGTTTTGCTAGTATTCGAACTCGGGACCTCATGATCCCCAGTCCGACAGCCTAACCGCTTAGCTACCAACGCCGCATTTCAAAACATAAGGCTGATAAAAAGAAATTTCATCAATCAACAAAACAAGTGAAAACTGTGAATTGCCAGTGAGTACAGTCAGTATAAGTTCCTAAAGGTAACATGTTATTTGTTTTCGATAATATACACCTGTTCATGAATGCGCTCAAGAGCATCTGCCAATGCGTGGTAGGCTGAAGTTTTGCCTCCAATTGGATCGCCAACAATCATAAAGCCATGCCTGACAATCATCATTTCATAAATCTGTAGTAAATTTGGAGACAGGCAAATAAATCAAAATTGTTCATAATTGAAATCAATTCAGAAACCATTTCCAAAATAATCGTTGTATTCAGAAGCTGAATTTTATTACCAGAATATAAGTGCTAAGACTTCTTCCCTTAATAATCGTATAAGATAAAAAAAAATCATATTACTTTACAATTAATACATTTTATAACAAAAGACGAAAAGATTCGATATAATCCAATACAATACAGAATACTATCATAAATAAATGTCATATGATTTGATATGATATGAAATGCTGCAATGTAATTGTAACCATGCCTTATATATTCTCATATCGTATCATCGAATCAAATATGATATAAGATGAACAAATATAATTCAATACAATATTGTGTTATATGTATTATAAAACATGTAATAAAACACAACATGTCTTTTTATTTGTGAAGAAAATCCAGACCCAAGTGCAGTTCATATGAGTATTAAACCATAAAGGAAGGCTTGTAAACTTAATCTTTCACACCTACCAAAGGTCCTCCAAATGAGTATTGAACTTACCTCTTGATCTTTGTTAAAAAAAATGAGGTACACTGTAAATTGTATTTAGTACATGCAGCTCTAATATTCTCATTG
>JAXRKP010001523.1:37500-60000 GCA_037039925.1 Doris montereyensis | reverse complement strand
AGAGAGAGAGAGAGAGAGAGAGAGAGAGAGAGAGAGAGAGAGAGAGAGAGAGAGAGAGAGAGAGAGAGAGAGAGAGAGAGAGAGAGAGAGAGAGAGAGAGAGAGAGAGAGAGAGAGAGAAAGAGAGAGAGAGAGAGTTTAGCGGGGATTTCAACCAGCATTGCCATGGGGCTAATGTGGTATTTGGGAGGCCCATTAGATCTTGCGTGGCCCATAAGTACGCTGGGGGGGGATTAATCTGTACGTTGCCCAGTTTGTTTCAATAATCAGGTTGAATTGGCTGCATTGGAATACCAAACTATTTCTGTAATGGCACATTTCAGCTCTCTCGGCGGCCATGTAAATATAGCCATCGACTTTCGGTCTTAATCCAGAGCGTGATTTTTGTACCTCCATCGTCTAGCACCTGTATAAACCTTTTCCTGGCAAATTCTTATCGGGACTGCCATTCCGTTTAAATGTTAAACCTATAATTGTTTTGCGATAATAAAAAAAGAAGAAGCAAATTACGGTGCACCAGCCAGGCTTGTTATGTTGCGAAGAAAGGACCATAACATTTGGAAATAGGGATCGTGGATTGGAATTAGCAACACCCTATCAACATGAAATATACTGAAAAAGAAAACAACAGTAGTCGACAAGAAAGGATGCATGACGCTTTCTTTCGTTGTGAGATGTTCGGTGACATAAATAAAGGCACGAAAAGTCAAAAAGCTGAAGAAAAAAAGAAAGAAAAAAAAACGGTATCGGATTCTTCTTTTCTGCATCTTCTTCATAATGATTTACTCATTTCTTGAGTATTACTGTCAGCGCGAATTGAATTTCACCACAAACTATTAACACAATTTTGATTTTAAATTGATGCATTTAGTTTTGTTTTTGAAGCCTTCACTGCAATTGCTGAGTTTAATTTCTGACGGTAGCTTGTTTCACAGCCTTACTGATCTCGGGTTGAAGGATAGCAGATGGCAGTCAATGTTTGACTGTCTGATCTAGGTTGTTCTTGTAGTTAGTTTAACCTGATTTAATGGGGTATACTGTTGGTCATTTATAGCTGTAAAGAAAAGATATATTTCATTTCTGGCTCTATGTTCTTCTTAACAATTTCATCTTATATGATTTGTGTTGGTTTGAGTATCGTTTCGTGTGAGGCACATGGTTATATCAGTGATTCGATACGTAAGGCCTAACAAATTCAACAAGCTGGGTTAACGACATGTCAAACTGAACAAATTAATGCACACTGTAAAACAGTGTTGTAATTTTAACAGAGATGGAAAAAAAGAGACAGGAAGAAAGGCTCTCTCAGAAAACACCTTACCTTGAAGAATTTTCCAAGCGCGATATAATCGAGCCCATCGGAGCAGTTAAAAACCACACACTGCTTTGCTACCGCTTTTGCCAGATCTTTTGTCGTCTCTGTCTTGCCCGTCCCGGCAGGTCCTTCGGGTGCACCGCCCAAGTGGAGATGGAGAGCGCCAAACAGCGTCCTGAGAGGGCGATCGATTCAAAGCATGCATGGCAAGGTAACGGATAACAAAATTCTAAGGCAGGGTTTTAACCAAACTTTGTCCAAGCTTTGACCATTTTCAGTAGTACTAATCCTACCATGACCCCCACCATTATACGCTTTCTGAAAACATACTAAGTTGTAACATCGCAGATACAATATATTTTGAAATTTAAAAGATGAATCACAGCAGACAGAGAGAGAGAGAGAGAGAGAGAGAGAGAGAGAGAGAGAGAGAGAGAGAGAGAGAGAGAGAGAGAGAGAGAGAGAGAGAGAGAGAGAGAGAGAGAGAGAGAGAGAGAGAGAGAGAGAGAGAGAGAGAGAGAGAGAGAGAGAGCAATAACAAAAAAAAAAGTGTGTTACTGTTTATTAATCTATTAATGTCTATTAACAAGGATTGTACTAGCGGTTCGTGCATGTATTCGAGGCAAAGCCGAGATTAAAAACTTAGCATCGTTCCAGTGAGCTGAATATACATATAGTTGGACCCTCCATGACCCCCAGAAAAAAGGGGTCATGGTCCGCAGTATGGGAACTCCTGTTCTAAGGAAACCAAACAAAAGCTCAAGACTTGGAGTTCTTCACAGGAGCAGACTGACAATCACCCCCGCCCTAATTTTTTGTCTTATACTCTACGAGGACAGGTCGTATTCAGGTCATGACTCCTAGATGCCCTCAGTCCCGTTAATGCTTTTTTTTTAAAAAAGGTGATTGCATAAAGATGTGTAAACAACGTTTATACTGTCTTTGATCAGTTGTGAAAATTATATGCTCCTGAGCTGTCATGAATTTATGTCAATGGCGAACTTCGAAGTATTATGTTTTAACATAGGTCTATAGTATTACATATCAAGTGTGTCCTATGTTGCTTTATAGGTAGATTTTCCTTCTTTGAGAGAGTGAGTGAGAGTGAGAGAGAGAGAGAGAGAGAGAGAGAGAGAGAGAGAGAGAGAGAGAGAGAGAGAGAGAGAGAGAGAGAGAGAGAGAGAGAGAGAGAGAGAGAGAGAGAGAGAGAGAAGAGAGAGAGAGAGAAGAAAGAAGAAGGAAGGAAGGAGGAGGAGGAAGAAGAAGAAGAAGAAGAAGAAGAAGAAGAAGAAGAAGAAGAAGAAAAGAAGATAGAGAGAGAGAGAGAGAAGAGAGAGAGAAGAAGAGAGAGAGAAGAGAGAAGAAAAGAAGAAGGAGGAGAAGAAGAAGGAGAAGAAGAAGAAGAAGAAGAAGAAGAAGAAGAGGAAGAAGAAGAAGAAGAAGAAAAGAAGAAGAGAAGAAGAAGAAGAAGAAGAAGAAGAAAAAGAAGATAGGGATTGATAATGCGGAAGAGAAAAAAACGGCATTGTTAAATAAGAGCACAGGGTAAGGCAGGTTTTATTTTTAGATACACACCTTTGATCAACGTAGAAACACATACGTACAAATTGTAATATAGTACATATAATAATACTGTCTTTTCCCGCTGGTAAACCATTTCATTTCTTCTGTATTATTACTTATCAACGAGAGAGAGCACACTATAAGAATTCAAGTCACACGGGAATAAAAGCAAGGTAAATGACAGCACCAATCTGATATAACACACTCATGTATCCTGTGATATGCGAGGAGAAACCTGCTTATCAATGTCTCAGATGAGTGTGTTGAAAAGTAATATCCTTATGCTATAATAATCAGGGAACATTATGAAGGGCCAATTCCTTTATAAATCGATACCCAGTTCGAAGAAGATTGCCATGATTGCATCAACTATAATGTGATTATATCATCGAATAAAACGAAGGAAATATTTTTTACTTTCCTTATTTTTCTATACGAAAGGTAGATCTAGCTTTTAGAAAATGAAAGAATGTAAATATATGACCAGTCATAAAACCGTACAGCTCTTGACTGAAGTCGTCGCTTAATCTTCATTCTGAAAAAAGATTTCCTCAATCAAAGATATGGGTGGGATGATTAACGAAACATTTTTTTCGTTGTTTTCTCCACAACTGGACGGTGATATACCACGGCTAGCTCTTGAAACTGCAATTATTTGATAATATATGTATTATCATTGAGATAACTGCAACTATTTGACAATGTATGTATTATCATTGAGATAACTGCAATTATGTGATAATATATGTATTATCATTGAGATAACCACAACTATTTGATAATATATGTATTATCATTAATTTAACACAAGAAATTATTGATTTGCTACTTATCATCAATTTCATTTCAATTTATGAAAGTGGAATCACCTGTAGCATCTGTCTGTTAGTGGAGTAATTACGAGGCGGCCAGAATTGCCCAAGTATTCGTAACCATATTTCAGTTGGGAGTTGATCATTCTGGTTACCATCTGGTCGCTCTGAATAGCACAGATGGAGAAGGAAAAAACAAGTTCAGATAAGTATTGAAATGCGCTGTTGATACGCGTACATCCGTAATGATTCAATGATACATGGTTTATGCTCCAGGGCTTGACATTAATTCATCATACAATAGCCCACTAGTAATGTACAATGTAAAACACCTCTGTAATTAATACGCTTCTTACGATTTAGATGATATGATAACGTGTAGATGCGAAAGCACGAACACATAGACACAATTATGTCTTTATCTCCAGAAGCAGCAATAACAGCAGCAACAATATCCCCGTCCCCCAAAGAAAAAAATCAAACTTATCTATCTCTCTCTCTCTCTCTCTCTCTCTCTCTCTCTCTCTCTCTCTCTCTCTCTCTCTCTCTCTCTCTCTCTCGTTAAACGACACTATATAATATAATTAGCATGACTACATGGCTATATACCTCCCAATAGTAGCGGAGCTGACTCAGCCACTTGAAGTCCAATGGACTCGATACTTTCTCGTCAACGATGTTGGCCAGCACGTCCCTGGCATGCACGTCCAGAACGATCAAGGCTTGCAACGTCACTCGGTTCTGTTTGGACAGTTGTCCCCTGACGAGCACGACTATCTCGTCTATCTGGCTATTGTTCAGCTAATGAGCAGTCAGAAGAGGGAATCATTTCATGTCATCGTAAAGATCATCATAATTATTATTTATAACGTTAATACCTTAACAACAACTGCAATAACATCAGCATCATCAACAACGACAATAATAATGATTATGATGAAGATGATGACGATGATGATGTTGATGATGATGATGATGATGATGATGATGATGATGATGATGATGATGGTAATGGTAATAATGATGATGATAATAATAATAATAAAAACAACAACAATAATAATAATAATAATAATAATAATAATAATAATAATAATAATAATAATAAGAGACGTATTAATAGTAATGATAGTAGCAGAGCCAGCTACACTAGCAGCAATAGTTGTAGTAGTAAAAGTAGTAGTAGGAGTAGTAGCAGCAGCAGCAGCAGCAGCAGTAGTAGTAGTAGTAGTAGTAGTAGTAGTAGTAGTAGTAGTAGTAGTAGTAGTAGTAGTAGTACTACTACTACTACTACTACTAGTAGTAGTAGTAGTAGTATTAGTAGTTGTAGTGGTAGTAGTAGTTGTAGTAGTTGTAGTAGTAGTAGTAGTAGTAGTAGTAGTAGTAGTAGTAGCAGTAGTAGTAGCGGTACATGTAGTAGTGGTTTAAAAGTAGTAGTAGTAGTTGTAGTAGTAATAGTAGTGGTAGTAGTAGTAGTAGTAGTAGTAGCAGTAGGAGTAGTAGTAGTAATAATACTAATAGTACTAGTACTAGTAGTAGTAGTAGTAGTAGTAGTAGTAGTAGTAGTAGTAGTAGTAGTAGTAGTAGTAGTAGTAGTAGTAGTAGTAGTAGTAGTAGTAATAGTAGTAATGTTAGCAGTATTAGTGGTAACGATAATAATACTAGTAGTAGATATGTAGTAGAAATGGTGGCACTACTGTGTTTTCAAACTATATTTATAAATCCATAACTACTTGATTTGCTTTATGCTGTACAATGTTGTAAGAAAATGTTTTCGTTTTTGTGTATACAAGAATTCAGCTTATATCAAAATCAAATCGACTATTTGGTGAAAATGTTTTTATTGCATGTATTAAGATTTATTAAGATTTTAAAATGCAAACAAAGGAACTTGGCAACCCCCTCCCACGACAGTATATATAGAATAGGTTAAAGAGTAGATGACACGGCCTTATAGCTAAAATAACGTTTAAACAAAACAGCTTTCAATTCAATATCAAATTTTTAAAAATTCCATTATGAATAACATTTCTAGGGTATCTCTAATGGTAAGTCCGGTATCATTAGCCCTAGTTGAAACATAACGATATGCCTTTCGCTATTGTTTTGCTTACACATAGTCATAATTCTATAGACGCATATATTGTTAAAGAAGGAGTTAATCTATGTAGTCAGTAGAAGATGGTATTACATTTGGTTTGTTTGCCTTTATTCTTTTAAACGCAGGATGCCAAGGATGTTCTTTGGGACATTTTTTGTGACCATACCTGTTTGCCTTTTTCCATACCACTGGTCTTGCTAGATTTAAAAATAGATATGTTCCATCCATACTCCGCTTAAGCATTAACGGGAAAATTTTACAATTGAGTAGCATTTTTATTCATCTAAGCCGCTATTTTGAACATGTTTTATAATTAGAAAGTTGGACGTAACCTCGATATCGCATAATCGCACTTGGTATTGATATCACCCAGGGTGTAACATTCTTGTTAAACATAAAGCCCTCCTTCGACAAAATTAATGATTTTCGCGACATTCAGTTTCTAAAATGGCAAAAAATTGATTCGATTCTCAGTGAGTAAAAACGTGTTTGCCCAAACAGCATCGATACTCCATTAAATGAAGAGGAAAAGTGACAACCCACCTTCAGATAGTTTCCCAAAGCTCTATGTCCTTGCTTGATTGCGTCCGTGACGTAAGTTGTCCAGTAAGTTTGTCCCACACACAGGACGGATTGACCTGGCCATCTCGTGACCCAGTCTTTTCGCGGCTCCTTGGTGTAAGCTTCAAGGGCATGGATGATTGACTGTGGAAGACATTGGTGATTGAGATAAGCCAACAACGGTTGCTACTCTTGCCGCACGGTGTTTCAATTTTTGACTCTTGCCTGACCTTTTCATCTTTGATAAACATCAACCTTTGGAATAATAACCTCCCACCACCCCCCCCCCCCACCGACATTTATGAAAACAAATCACAGATCTAAACAAATGATGCAGATTTAGTCAGACACCTCAATTTCAATACAAAGAGACTTGCCCTGTTGAAATTTGTTATTAAAACGTGAAAAGCAAAAAGTATTTTAGGCTGATATTGTTAAAACATTTTGGGCTAGTACGATCTTGTGCCATACATCCTATCAGTAGTTCGTGAAGAACGGTATTGACTAGGCAACATCAGTCATACCTTCTCAAACATTTGAAAAAAACCCAACCCACAATCGTAAGCTCTTTTAACACTGACCTAATTGAACATGCCATATTATAGCTCTTAAAGGGAGTAACTGTTCGCTGGAGATGAGATTAACAGCAATGGCAACAATATTACGCACGAGGCACTATGAACGAGAGGCGCATCAAATTTTCATCGGAAAGCGGAACGATATAAAAAATAGAGATAGACGGGTAATGACATTCATTTGTCTATTCCTGCCAACTGTGTGTGGTAGGTGTAAAGATCTTGTAGATTACTTTTTATTCTACTCTTACTCGAACTTTCTTTGAAGCCACCTTTGTTTCTTCACAGGGCAACCTGTCCGTGAAAATTTAATTTTTATGTCATTTATTGAAAGGATTAGGCAATGGATCCTGCTATAGATGTCACTGTGATGTCTTAATCAGGATAAAAAATACCAAAGAAGAACGAAATTATCTATATGCACCTAACAAGAAGAACCATTTAATACCACTAAAGCGAAATGAGGGAAAATGCTGCAGTCAAAGGCAGTAAAAGGCAGGCAGTTGAGTGCAGGGTTATTTGTAGGATAAGCAAATTTAAAATTCAATTACAGGAAAGACTCACCAAGCGGACAGAGGCAATCATGCTCCCCTCTAGTTCCAGAAGCCACTTTTCCACTTGACCTTTTGCTCTAGCGGTGGATATCTTGTTTTTCAGTTTCACAACTTCGCCTTCACTAGATTTCATGTGCGTTATATCTTTCTCTGGATCGGTGAAGATCAATTTGGCGATGCCTTCGAAGCATTTTTTCAAATGAGGTTGCACTCTGTACCGGAACATTGGAGACGATTGGAATTAGAACGAAATGTGAGAGCACTGATCAAAAAGTAAATCCCCAACAAGATTTAATAGTTTAGAACAGGAAAAGACCAAACAATACATTAATTGTGGTGTTGTGTTTCAACAAACCTTGTTGGGTCCTTTTGTTTCTGACAATATCTCCAAAAGTTCATCGTTTGAAAGGAAGAAGAATCGTGGAAAGAAAAGCCTCTTCTTCTCCAGATAATCGTTCAAGCCCTGAAATAGTGTTTAAAACGTAAGTTAGACAAATTTGGAAAATGTAAGAAACAGCGCTAACTAGCAATAGTATGCCGTTTGGCTATATGCACCAGAGTCCTTGTTGCATAACAGGCCCTTAATTTTTTCATGATCTTTATAGGTATGCCTGCAAAATTGCTCGATAAGAGGTGATTTGGGTTTAACTGTTACCGTATTTAGGACAAAAGTGTATTATCTAGAACTTTACCACCTAATCAATGAAATAAACTCCAAAAATTGAGCATCACAATTGTTCTATACAATGACGCTTACGATGCTAAGATGAACTTTCTCAGGTCAAAATCTTAAATACCCTGAATCACAATTAGAACGAGCAAATTTATACGCAAGCTGTGCTCATAAAAGAGCGAACGAAAATCAAACAAAGGCGCCCTATGAGATCAATATCAAGAGGACACTACTGGTTCTACAGCCAGTATGAATAGAGTATGAATAGATTATTTTGATGCTGTTACTTGATTTTCGTTTTCTTGACTTGCCAGGTGGGGGTATTGTTAGAATACTTGTACGATACTACTCAAGCGATGTCTTGGTGTATTATTTCTCATAAGGGATAATGTAAAATCTTGATCTATCTTAAATAACTCTTTACCTCAATTTAAACCCCATACAGACTTTAAGACCTGATATTGTCTTCTACGACGGTGTATCAATCTTACTTTCAAAATGAGCTCTAGCAAGGCATTCGATTTCTGCATCTTTAAGAGCATTTTTTCAATCTGTATCACGGTCATAACAGTAGGATTCTGAAGAGCAGCGACCATCACTTCTCTCCATGATTTATCCACTGCTCTGAATCTCCTCCTTCTTCAGGCATCTGCATCATGATGTCTGGGGAACTGTAAAGTAAAATGAAATAAACATACGTGTGGATATAATCTAATCTTTATAACGGCTATCAATAAACAATTAGTATTCACCGTCCTTTGAAGAAATGTGATGACATGGCAGAAAAAAGCACTGACGCCACAAGCTTCATGTCTGAGTTCAGCTCAAGGCAAAAATGAGAAATATCCGGTTTTTCTATATTCTAACTTTAGGACTTTTCCACATTATCCGGACGTTCCTCCAACGTGTCAAGAAAAAAATAACAAGTACAATATGCATATTGTGTACACGCTATATCCAAATCCACGAAAATGCTAGAATTAAAAAGGTTAGTACTTGAACACTTTCAATGTAGTATATCGCTAAGGTGCTAACACGTTTTGGCCTTGCAGTCATTTTAATTTAGTCTACACCCCTTTGTTTGTTATTATTGCGAAATAAGTTTGTCTGTTACAAAGAGGGTAGGGGTGGGCCAAAGTAGCCATCATTTTATTTACGGAAAAGTCGTCCCCAAGGTCAAACTAAATTTCTTCAATCATGTATTTGAATTTTTTCCTCAGAGTACATAGTTATACACACCATGTGAATTCGCCCTAAGTTGACTAGAACCATCGGTGAAATAACTAACTGCTGGATTAAAATTGTATTATGTGGGTGCGATTCTTGTAAGGTCGATAAGTTTGCAATGAAGCCAGGATTGGAGATTACAATATTCCATGTTGTCAGATCTGCCTCCAGACTTTGATCCTGCGTCATTCGATGACTAACAACCACAGTGCAACGAAGAGAAAACATGAAACAAATTAATGTTATGCTATTTGGGCGATCAATGGAAATGTTACCTGAAAATTGGCTCCAAGTAAAGCCATGTGGCCTGAACCTTCAACCACGCATCCATGATGTCCTGTAGCAGGATCAGCTGTGCCTCGAAATCACTTTCATATTGTTACATGGAGGAAGATGAATGGAACAGCTATAACAACTGGGTATGACATGAGACATTATTACAATGAGGTCATGAAGAAACAACAACTTGCAGTATATAAAGAGATCTAGACACATCGTTGGGATGCACGTTATTCACTTATATCATATAGAAACATTCCACACCATCCGCTTTTAAAAAACTGTTCTTGTAAATTAATATTTAGCTACAGAAAAGGCACGACGCCCCATTCTTTTAAAACTTGGACGATTGTTAACAGCGAAACGAAGACAACACCATTGCGTGAAAAACGAAATGAGTAGCCATGCTATCAGACACAAGCGTCGATCGCTTACAGATTTCATAATAGTTGCTGCTGCAGTAATCAGGTTTTACATAAAAATGTTTTTAAAAAGAAGACTTTTTTCTTCTTTTTTTGGGAGGGGGGGGGCAGGGGAGGGGAAGAAGGAGGCTTTTATTTTGGTTCCTTATTTCGTTTACGTCATCACCAGCGTCATACTTATCAGCGTCTTTATTAACAATACGTTTATACTACCTTAAAGTATAATTTACTTGATCATGTCACAATCTTTCTGATCATTTCGCTACTCAATGAATACGAACGGTGGTCACCTATTGCTTCGTTCTTTCACAGACTATTACAACCATCGGAGTAGAGAGAAAAGGCAACGCTATGACGTGCGCAACCACAACACTGACGTGGCTCTGTACAATCCAACAGTCACACAAGTACTCGTGGCTGTGTACAAATTAATAGTCACACAAGTACGCGTGGCTGTGTACAAATTAATAGTCACACAAGTACGCGTGGCTGTGTACAATTAATAGTCACACAAGTACGCGTGGCTGTGTATAATCTAATAGTCACACAAGTAGGCGTGGATGTATAATCTAATAGTCACACAAGTACGCGTGGCTGTGTATAATCTAATAGTCACACAAGTACGCGTGGATGTGTACAATCTAACAGTCACACAAGTACGCGTGGCTGTGTATAATCTAATAGTCACACAAGTAGGCGTGGATGTGTATAATCTAATAGTCACACAAGTACGCGTGGCTGTGTATAATCTAATAGTCACACAAGTAGGCGTGGATGTGTATAATCTAATAGTCACACAAGTACGCGTGGCTGTGTATAATCTAATAGTCACACAAGTAGGCGTGGATGTGTATAATCTAACAGTCACACAAGTACGCGTGGATGTGTATAATCTAACAGTCACACAAGTACGCGTAGATGTGTATAATCTAATAGTCACACAAGTACGCGTAGATGTGTACAATCTAACAGTCACACAAGTACATGTCAGTCCATTCTCACTCTATTTCTTCCTCGAAAGGCTTGATGGCCGGTGATCCCTTCATCGTCTGCACCTTGATGATGTGATCATCAAGCTGCTGTTGAATTTCATCCACGCCCGTCAGAATGTGGGTACCAGAGTCTCGGTAAGGCACCAAGGCAAATTTCATCTGTAAATCGACGGTCGACAAAGGAGTATGGGGTGTGGAGGGGAAAAAGACATCTGATATGATTGTACCATTATGATTATCACCTTACGAAGATTTCTGTGTCCAAAGATTGGGTATTTGTTTTGGAAAAGTCACTGAATGGTATTAAAAAAGAAAGAATGATAAGATAAATATGACAGTACAGAACAACGTATTTATGCTATTTGGGCGATCGATGGAAAAGTTACCTGAAAATTGGCTCCAAGTACAGCCATATGGCCTGAACCTTCAACCACGCATCCATGATGCCATGTAGCGTACAGTTAACCACGAACGCGTGCTCTCTCTGTCTCTGTCTTTGTCTCTTTCTCTCTTCTGTCTCTGTCTCTGTCTCTGTCTCTGTCTCTGTTCTGTCTCTGTCTCTGTCTCTGTCTCTGTCTCTGTCTGTCTGTCTGTCTCTCTCTCTCTCTCTCTCTCTCTCTCTCTCTCTCTCTCTCTCTCTCTCTCTCTCTCTCTCTCTCTCTCTCTCTCTCTACGCTCCATGACAAGCAACACATAATAACGCTAAGAGCTTGTATTCCAATGGTAGACCTGGTCGATTAATGTTTTCAGTGTGTAAAACATTTACGATGACTTCAAGGTTTGGGTAGGAAGCATTCGGGACCTCCTGTGGATCAAGCAGCGAAATGGATAGCTAGGTCTATTCAAACTAGAGCAAAGGTCAAGGCGGCGTGGAAAGGAATGGCACAAACTACCACATTATGCTGTGTGCCTAGAACGAATCAGAACTCTACTCCTGATTACCTTACACGCAATTCAGAGCATGGCCGCTTTAAAGAATGAACTCCTTACCGGTGCCCATGCGTCAGTCATCGCCTTCATGGCTTTTTCCAGAGAAAACTCTTTACTCGCTGTCTCGTTGATGACATCAAGCATGGGCAGGAATTCATCAAGGTTCATGGACAGAAACGATCTGAAGTTGGTTGACTGGGTCGGTTGAATTGGTTGACTGACAATTGAAGATTTGTTTCATTTAAATTGACTGACGATTAAGAATCCATCTGATTAATTGTTGAAGTAAAAAAAAAAAAACTGAAGCAGACAACAACCTCTTCCTTCCAAAAACAAAAACAAAACAAAAGATAAACCAAACAACAAACCCTCCCCCCAAGGAAAGAAAGGGGACGGGGAGGAGAAATCATTTAAAATCTAAATGTAAATTTATTAGATCTTTACCTTGGTTTTCTGTTGCATTAAAGAAAATATAATCACGTTTATATAACAAGCAGAACATACCGTTCTCTGCATGAGTAAGTTGTGTGAACAAAGTGTGTCAGTGTGGTAGAACTACTGTAGATTTAAGAATGCAGTCGGCAAGAACGGTGCGTTAATTTTGAATCTACATTTTGAACTGAGGCGAAAATTAATGTATGAAGTGAGTGATCGACCTTGCTCTGTTGGTGTGTATTTATTGACTATTAGTAGCCATAACTCCTTTCGGATTTCCAGATTCTAAATCTAGACCTTGCTCTGTTGATGTGTATTTGACTATTAGTAGCCATAACTCCTTTCGGATTTCCAGATTCTAAATCTAGATCTTGCTCTGTTGGTGTGTATTTGACTTTTAGTAGCCATGACTCCTTTCGGGTTTCCATATTCTAAATCTAGATCTAGAAATCGAAACAGAACCATGTAAATACTACTAACTCGTATTAAATAATGTGACGAAATATGGTACGTATGTCATACACCCTTGACGTGCGCAGTCGACTAGTCTTTCAATTTGACATTGAGTGGACATTTCAATAGAGCTAGAGATCCAGATGTCTGGCTTGTGTAGGCTAGAAAGCTTACAACTCTTCGATCAAGACCTAGCCAGTGGAAATGCGGACGATGCACAAACAGTAAAGACTAATATTAATATTCGATTACCGAATGGCAGTTGAGATGTTTCGCTGGAAATGAGCTTAAGGTGATAAAAGACCATATTTATTTTAAAACAATGATTTTTTCTTGCAAAATGTCCAAGTTAGCAAAAAATAATGTGCCCACGCAAAATCGCAGGGTTAGTCACATTTTTCTGTCAAGTTTCGCTTTTTAGGTGGCAAAGTTTCTACCTATAGCGTGTTGGGCGGGGTTTTTCAACGAAGCTTAGTTCATAATGTGTATGACTGAATTTGAAGTTTGTATTCTCCCTGATACGATAAGTAACCACATTTCAGTGAATCAGTTTCTCTATTTATAAAAAAAATGATATCTTGAATTTACATATTACCCGACTATTTCGGAAATTTGTTCCCAGTGGCGAGGCCGCAATCCAGGGTTGTTGACAACTCCGAGAAGAGGTAGATGCTTTTTAAAATCTTCGACGTTTTCCCGGAACTGATAAAAGAAGTCATTGAATTCGTTAAAAAAACCCAATGTGAATCCAATTAGCAGATAAGTTATGAAAGTAAATCTAATATAATGTCTATACAAGGGCTGAATCGTTGTTTAGGGCAAAGTAATTATACTAGATCTACATCGTAAGGGAAATTCAGATAACATGGCATCATCAGTCAGTCAAGCCTTAATTCTGAAGTGAGTAGTTATAAAATAAGACGGGGAACTCAAGGTGGCTTAACAGGAAACCGTAAATTTATAGATAAATCAGTAAAAGTTCAGCTATGAATGAGTACCCAGCAATAGGTAAAGAAAGATTTTATCAGGGTATTAGTACAAAGCGCCTAATAGGCTTCTGTACTGTATGTTCCCTAGGGAGTTGATAAGGACTTTGAATGAAAGGGCTTGCTGGGGGATGAATAGTGTACAGTCGGTAAGCTTGCAGTGGTGTGCGGCCTATAAACCAATCGTCATCTTTGTCTGTAAAAGAATAAAAAGGAAAGAAATGAGACCGAGCAGCAGGTCAACCCATTGCTGACCTCTCTTTGAGAACAACCACGCGAGGTGGTCGTGCACAGCGCAAAATCTCATAAAAAGTATACAGAACCAAGAGAGAGTTGATTGGTTATCCGTTTACCTCACGTCCAACGTAAGCTCGGAGTTGAGAAGTTTTTTGAGCGTTTCTCTAGCGTTATTTAATGTACACACAATGATAAATGAAGAGTCCGCGGGAAGAATGATTGTAGTCACACACACACACACACACACACACACACACACACACACACACACACAACACACAATTAATTAGAAATGAGAAATTAATTTTCTGAATTTGAAATGTCAACAGTTCTTTTCAATTTGATATAACTTCTACAAATTCACTACGAATGGCTATGCTCATTTATCAGTTGGATTTTGTATGCAAAAGAAACTTGTTACAATGTCTTGCATGCGTGATCAAGACTGTAACCTAGTATATGTTATAGACTTGATTTGATTTACCCACATCCACAACTAAGGTGATCTCGGGTTTTTATTATTATAGGGTTTTCAATTTTGCCCCGACTGCCCTGTAAACAACCAAGGGATCTTTAGCGTGCACAGTGTTGTAATATGCAGACGGGTCCTCCTTTTTATCGTCCGTCTCCGATAGGACTAGGTGTCAATCCACGTATCTGGACCAGGAAGGTAGATTTTAATCGAACAAATCTAGAACATTTTCAACCGATGGCGAGGCTTGAACCCACTACCTTTGGGTTAAGAGGCCGACACCTTGCCTCTGGACTACATATCCTCTCCCCCTCTCATTATCGACAACCACTGACTTAAATTAATACTGTGTGATAGAAGTGAAACCTACATGAGCGGCTATGGCCTCCGTTTTAGGTTTTCTGGCAAACGATTTTTCAAGCTTGAATATAGACCGGTACGAGGACGCTACTGATGATTCCACCTCATCAGGGACAACCTCTGCCATGGGGCCATCCATCCAGTGTCTGATAAAGAAATAGGCAAATAAAAAGAAGCAAATAGCAACATTCCATATATATATATATATAGACATGTACCTCAAAACAGTGGTAGTGGTGGTGGTGGTGAGGAAACAAGACATTTAGTAATGTCCGCAGCAGAACTTTCGTTAAATGCTTTTTAAGTGTTGATCAGGCGAAGAGAAGGTAAACTAAGACTTAACCTGATTTTCGTGGTACGTAATGCAAAATCTCTTCAATGTTATAAATAACTCAGTCTTCTCACGCCCGCTTGCCGAAATGAAGAAGAAGAAGAAGAAGAAGAAGAAGAAGAAGAAAGAAGAAGAAGAAGAAGAAGAAGAAGAAGAAGAAGAAGAAGAAGAAGAAGAAGAAGAAGAAGAAGAAGAAGAAGAAGAAGAAGAAGAAGAAGAAGAAGAAGAAGAAGAAGAAGAAGAAGAAGAAAAACAACAACAACAACAGCAACAACAACAACAACAACATCAACAATTAATTTAGAAAACGCCGCTCGAACACGGTTGCGTGCAGTTGGCAACGCAGATTCCTAGCTTGGCGAGCCGTCGCTGAATCATTCGCATTGAGGCAACGTAAAACCGCATTGAACTTCTTGTCTGTCATGTAGCACTACAAATATCATAGTATTACCATTATGGCATGGTATCTGTGTTTTCCGTCTGTATTCAGGCCTATGTAAGTCAAAACCTACTTCTCGTTTAGTTGGAAGTTTGCACACTCTGAAAAAGACTGGCGAAAGGACGAAGTTTATTGACCGTTGACATGCGTCTAGGGTACGCCGTCACCTCCAAGTCGAACGCTTCCTCTTCCTCGTTGAAGGCTTCAATCTGTGCAATGAAAGTAGTTTGAGGGGTGGGGGTGGAAGGGACATTCCAATGAGGAAACAGTAGATGATAAATTCTTTATTCCATGCTGGCACGTACAAAAAGAAAAAAGAAGAAGATTTTATTTGGTAGGCTATATGGAAAGTCCCAAAGTATTAGTGAAGATATGGAAGAAAATGAACCGCTATTCAAGAAAGAAATTTGTATTTCAAATGGATTTATTTTCATCCCCTAGTCATTCCTTCGCTTTGTGTCCCACAATCGTGGTATTCATCAATCCCTCAATCAGTGTCTCTTTATGTATGTATCTAGACAATGTGGTTTCATCTATCTGTCTATGTGTCTACCTCTCATACGGCAATCTGATCTCGTATCTTTATGTCTGTCTTTAGAACATTATATTTCATAAGACTTTGTCTGTTTTATTGGAGAAAGCAGCAAGATGAAAGCTTAATGACAGAAGGAAAGGACAGAGATAGAACCTACCAGCAGGCCCCTCAGACCGCCCGCATTTCAATAGACAACAAGAATACATACCGGTGGTATCATAGAAACAACTTAAACCTTAAAACGTAGATGTCTAACTTGACGATAAGAGAAATCACCGTATTGGCGGCATCCAACAGATTGTCCATCACGGTTCGACAAGTGTCGTTGTACTCCGCGACTTTCTTTGGATCTGAGTAGTTTTCCATGCTGTCAACTTTCTCCGCCAATTCTCCAAGGATCTCAACAAATCTGGCTTTATTGATCTGGAACGACACACTCACTTTGATAAATGAGAACGTTGCTAAATGATAACATCGATAACTGTCCTTGCCTCCCACCCCCACCCCCACACCACCTACCCCCTGGAACCCACCTCATACCCCGCCGTCCAAGACCCAGGACCAGCTCTCCTCGTTATGAGAAGACGACGAAATTAATGCACTTAAAACAGAGACAGAGAGAGACAGACAGACAGACAGACAGACGGACCGACAAACAGACAGACAGACAGAGAAAGAGAGAGAGAGAGAGAGAGAGAGAGAGAGAGAGAGAGAGAGAGAGAGAGAGAGAGAGAGAGAGAGAGAGAGGAGGGGGAGAAAGAGAGGGAGAGAGAGAGAGAGAGAGAGAGAGAGAGAGAGAGAGAGAGAGAGAGAGAGAGAGAGAGAGAGAGAGAGAGAGAGAGAGAGAGAGAGAGAGAGAGAGAGAGAGAGAGAGAGAGAGAGAGAGAGAGAGAGAGAGAGAGAGAGAGAGAGAGAGAGACAGACAAAGAGAGAGAGAGAGAGAGAGAGAGAGAGAGAGAGAGAGAGAGAGAGAGAGAGAGAGAGAGAGAGAGAGAGAGAGAGAGAGAGAGAGAGAGAGAGAGAGAGAGAGAGAGAGAGAGAGAGAGAGAGAGAGAGAGAGAGAGAGAGAGAGAGAGAGAGAGAGAGAGAGAGAGAGAGAGGGACAAATAGACAGACAGACAAAGGATTATGAGAGTATAGAACACCCCACGTCACATACCCAGAATACATGCACTTATACATACGAAAATACACATATATCATATGTACATAAGTGTAAATGTATGTGTAAATGAAAACACAATGCACACTGTTATTATATTATACACTTGCATGTCGTATACATATTATACACTTAGGCACACACACACACATACACAAATATACATAACAATGATAACCACTCATTACCTTCAAATTCTCCTGGAGCTCACGTGATTTTTCTGCCATTAAGAGAGTATTTTCTTGCAGTGTCATATCCATCTTTTGCTGCCACAAGAAAGGTTCTGCATTGCTCTCGATTACGCCATCACTGAAGTCGGCCCACAAAGACAGAAAAATCAATCTGATGAGGGAAAAGCAAATGGAAACAGAGGTAGAAGTAGAAGTAGTTTGAGTTTGCCTTGAGGAGGTCAGTACCTTCAATGGTCAAAAGCTTCATCCCACCCTACTCATACGACTGCTACATCTACATGTCATGATAATACTACTTATAACGATTATGAAATATATCCTTATATTATATTGATTACCCATATCCACAACCAGGGGGATCTCTGGCATTTTGGCATGGTGGGATTTTAAATTTTGCCCGAATTGTCCGGATTGCCAGGACAGCCAAGGTATCTGCCACGTGCACACAATCGATTCACATAAATGGACAGGGTTGGGAGGGGGGCAAGAAACTTGAGAACATTTTTCATCCATTGAGTGTACGAGACCAAGACCTGATAGAGAGGCAAACACCTTATCTTTTGACTATCGTGTCCTCTGTGGTCACGGAAATAACAATATCCCGATAGTCACAATAACGATAATACTGATAATAATAATAATAATATAACAATAATAATAATAATAATAATAATAATAATAATAAATAATAATAATAATAATAATATAATAATAATAATAATAATAATAATAATAATAATAATAATAATAATAATAATAATAATATAATAATAATAATAATAATAGTAATAATAATAATATAATAATAATATAATAATAATAATAATATAATAATAATAATAATAATAATAGTAATAATAATAATATAATAATAATATAATAATAATAATAATATAATAATAATGATAATAATAATAATAATAGAATAATAATAAGATAATAACAAGGATATTTATAGTAGTGATGTAATAATAATAATATTAATGATAGTAATGATAATAATAATGATAATGATAACATATTGATGATAATTATCATAATAATAATAATAATAATAATAATAATAATAATAATAATAATAATGATAATAATAATAATAATAATAATAATAATAATAATAATAATAATAATAATAATAATAATAATAATAATAATAATTATTATTATTATTATAATTATAATGCATTCTCATAGTTATAATAATATTGCCCTCAATGGGAATAAACAACAATTGTACTGTTGGCTTGTCAATTCATCTCCACCTTACGGAACAAAGAAAGCAATAGAGAGAGACATTTAAAAAACAAAACAGTTCTAAAATATCAGGCGTTTAGTTCTGTCTCTTTTAGTGGAGTTTTCACCTTTGGTCGACAAATCTGGTGTCCCCATGACAAATGATTTTCAATTTTGGACGTGTCCTGGACTTACATTTTCCCATACAGTGTTGATATTAATCCTGAGATCTTTGACACGACTTATATCATAAAAGCTGCATGACAGAGCCTTTACTTCCGACATATCACAAAGTATAGGACAGTACTTTTACTAAACTGAAAGGACGAGGATGTTAGTTGATCACGTATGTCGTCACTGTTATCACTAATCATTGTATCTATGACTTCAACAACAATATGCAAATTAAACACAAAAACTCAAATCTTGTTGACAAATTTGAAAACGCTAACGAGGAAAGACGAAATATCTTGCCTGTCTTTAGATTTTTGATTTTCCTCCGAGAGTTGGACGAGTTGAACATTCTTGACATCGGTGACATAGTCTTTAAGGGCGATGTAGTCTGCTGTGGTGTTAGGCGTCTCCAAGGCCTTCATGTCAATGTCTTTGAACTGGCCAACCAATCTAGGGAGGTAATTAACAAAAACGTGTACTCCCGTACGCATGTCAAATTTGATTTGAGTTGATTTACCCACATCCACAACTAAGGTGATCTCGGGGTTTTTAGTAGGATATTTATTTTGCCTCGACTGCCCTGTAAACAGCCAAGGGATCTTTAACGTGCGCAGAATGTTGTGATGTGCACACGGGACCTCCTTTATATCGTCCGTCTCCGATGGGACTAGGTGTCGATTCACCTACCTGGACTAGGGGTGGGGGGGGGGATTCGCTGGAAGGAAATCGAAAAAATTGTTCAACCGTTAGCGGAGCTCGAACGCACTATCGTTTGGTTGAGAAACCGACATCTTGCCTTTGGATTACCGAGTCCCGAAATGCCTGTTAAATGGCAAACGCTTAAGGTGAGATTCCTGTGCACACTATCGAGGAGACGCTTCTGACTTTTTACTCATATACGAGTTTGTGCAAGGCAACTGCAGAGACTAACAAAGCGGTGTGTGTGTGTGTGTGTGTGTGTCTGTGTGTGTGTGCATACTATGCATCTAAAAAGTGATTCATGTTAAACTACTACAGCAGATGACTTCTTCAGCAAGATGAATCTAGGCTTGCCGACCCTGGTATAAAAAAAACAACAACCCAACCTTCACATTTCTAGGACGTATTATTGACAAGAAAGATAGCATCTAGTAAAGCCCAGTAGTAAGTGAATATGACAGAAGAAAGGAAGCGTCACCCACTTACACCCTTCATCATCAAAGTTCAAAGACAGACTGAGTTCGTGTCCTAGTCGTGACGGAAAGCTCTGCGCACAGCCACTCTCTTGAACAGCGGTCCACACTTGAACACGAACACAACGAATGAGCGTTCACCCTGTTCGCGGAAAAAATGCTCCAGATGGTGTGGAGTGAGCCTTAGGATGCCAGGCGTGGGAACATGAGGTTGTGGGGTAAAAATGTCCTAGCTAGGCTAAGTCTGACCTTTCTGTCCCTTGGGAAAGACACTTAACAAGCGTTTTTTCTTCACTCGATCAAGGTGCAAATGGGTACCAGCAGTACCAGCACCAGCGTGGGAGTAAAAATCTGCGACAAACAAGCGTCCTTGCCAAGAGGTGATTATTATCACTAGTAATGCTTCACGCTATAGAAACTGGGATAAGGTCCGGCTCTATGCGCTGTAAGGGCTTTGAGGGAAAGTTTACTTACCTACCACTTACCTTGTATTCATCTGCGTATGGTCGGCAAGCATTTGCTTGATAATCAGGTCTGATATGCTTTTGGATCTCTCAGTCAGAGAATGCAGAAGGCCTTTGGTTTTCATGACAAACATTCCAATTTGGACGCTCTGTATGTGCCCATAGCAGTGAGACAACAAAATGAGTGTTACGACATCAGCTGATGGTTGACAAAGTTATTACGTATGTGTCATTTTCATTATTGGCTGTTATCTTGCACTTACTTAACCGTAGTGTTGTGAGCTAGTAATCACGACGACAGTGGTTCAAATCCCACGACTGGCATAGGTGGGTTTTGTCATAACGTTGTACTCTTAGGAAGGATACTTCACTCTACTGTCCTCACTTGACTAGGGTGTGAATAAGTACCCAGCTACAGGTAGAGAAAGATCCTGTCAGAGTGTTAGTACGAAAGGCCTAACAGGATTGTGCACTGTATACTCCCCCGGGAATAGAGAAGGATTTTGAATGAAATGGTCTGCTGGGGGATAAATGATGTACAGTCGCTGATCCTGCATTTGTACGGGGATACGAACTATAAATCCATCTCTATCTTTATCTTTTACGTTCTGTTAGCCTCATTTTCTCGTTCATGAGGGTCAACTATATTGCAATGAAAACGTTTTTTTTAAAGACTATAGCGAACGTTATTGTATAGCTTTCTTTCTTTCTTTCTGTATCCGTTCTCATTCTACCTTTCGGTGTATGGGTTCAGATGCCCGAGATGATCTTTCTCCAGGATGCCCTGTCGTGGTATTTTTTGTTTCCTTCCAAAAAGTTAAATTTCTTTGCTTTAATGCCTCTTTTATATCTTCTTCCCACTTTCTCCGAGGTCTGCCTTTTGGTCTTATACCTTGAGCATTAGCACTGTATACTGATTTAGCTATTATCATTTATTCTGTTTATATGCCCAAACCATCTCAATTGATTTGTTTCTATCTTAGTTTTATGCCATCTGCTTTGATTTGATCTCTTATTGTTGTGTTTCTGATTTTGTCTCTTTTAGTTTTCTCTACTGCTCTTCTTAGATATTTCATTTCAGCTACCTGTACTCTACTGTATTCTCCACTTTCTAAGGTTCAGGTTCGCTGCCATAGAGGAGAGTAGGACAATAATCTGTATTGTATACTGCCATTTTGGTTTTTGTTGACAATCCTTGCTTACCTACAAATGCCTTTCCTAGATGGTTATAGATTGCACTTGCCTTTTCGATTCTCTGGCTAACTTCTTCTCTTAGTTTTTCCTTCTGAGTTAATCATTACTCCTAAGTAATTGTAGCTTTGAACTTGTTCTAAATTTTCCTGCCCAATTTTAGATTTTGTTTTAACTTCCTTTGTTACTGGCATTGTTTTGGTTTTCTTTGCATTTACTCTCATTCCTCTTTTATTTAGTTCATTGTTCCTAATGTTGATATTCGACTGAAGGTCACTTTCTGATTTTCTTAACAGAACTAAATCGTCGGCAAATGAAAGCATTGATACATTTACTGGTTTGAGCTTCCACATATGTACATTCATTTTCTTCATATTTGAGGATACCTTTGCGACTGAATCCATAAATGCGATAAACAAAAGAGGACTTAGGATACAACCCTGTCTTACTCCTATATCAACATCAAATTCTGCAGATATATTTCCAGTTACTCTCACTGCACATGTTGGTTTATTGTAAAAACGTTTAATGACTTCTATTAAATTTTGCTCTTCATTGTGTTCTTTTAAGGAATATCCTAGTTCGTCCCTCCTCACAGTGTCAAATGCCTTTTCTAAGTCAATAAAACACAGGTGCAAGTCAGTGTTTCTCTCAAGGAAATT
>JAXRKP010001523.1:25000-30000 GCA_037039925.1 Doris montereyensis | reverse complement strand
GATACACACGTATAACAGACACTGCCGAGCAAATAAGCCCAAAACATGGGTACCGTGGGTACCTTCAACCTCTCTGCGTGGCAGTCTGTCTTTCAACTCACGTTTTTGTTAGCTTCTCCTTCACCAAAGCTATATGGTCCATACAGTTGGTGAGAAACTGTTCCAGATTGACGGGCTCTTCCAGTGATTTGAACAAGTTAACATCGATTAATCGATATTGTCTTTGGAGCGAGAAAAGAAATAAATACGAGTTGAATTTCGCCAATAACAAAATCCAATGAAGTAAGTTGAATAGTGTGGTATGGATTGTTTTGTAAATCTAATACGGTATTTACATAAAATGTAAGAAAAGTAATTAATTTAAAAAATAATCCCTCTCTCTCTACAATCTATTAACATTGCGTTGCGTTGGTTTTTTTGTATCAATGATGTACCAGTTGTATCCTAAATACATCACACTAGCGACGAAACATCAAACACAAGACCTCTTCATGACTATTCCCATTCCTTTTGTGGAAGTTTAGCAGGTATGTATTTCTCGAAAAATACTTCAGATAATGTTTGATTCATTCAGTGAATTTACCTATCGAGATAGGGCTAAAGTTAATATAAATCTAATCGAGATCCACTACCCAGTGACAGTAGTAAACAGAAACAATTCCCAAACTAGACATTTTCTATTACTGATTACATAGCATCGATAAGGCGTCTCTCTGAGTATAGCAACGTTGGTGATAACCACAACATATCACTTTGTTACCGATTTGTGGTTATTAAAGAACATCAACTGATTTTTGAAAATTCCACAGCATTAGCCCTTGCTATGGGGACAGCCCATAGAGATGCTGCTGAAATCCATGGTCATTGATAAAAAATCCACAAATTAAAGTCAGCTCCCCAAAATAGAAATGGGATACAATCGCCAAGGGCGACATATTAACCCTGTCAGTCATGAGGACAAACAAATCACGAATGTACTGATCGGAAGAGCGGCAATATACAAGAAATGCTTTAAGAAAGGGTACATTCAAAATGTATGTAAATCCTCTTACTAAACATACAAGCCCAAGAGAGATCTAGACAATTTGTACTGGGGCACCAAGAAGCCATCCAATGAAAGTACGTACATTGAACGATCAAATCACACTCGAAATGGAAGAACACCGAAAATAATGGTCAATATCAAAATCGGTGACACTCCAATCGAAATGGAGGTTGACATTGGATGCGCAGTATCAATGTAACTATTACAGTTGCTGATTATCGTTGAGCGTTCAAAATCGGAAATTCAAAAGCGAAAGACAGACTAAAAACATGTACAAATTACATGTAGATCATTCAGCTCCTGAGAGAATTAATAGTCACTGTGGAAAATAAGACATTACCTCTTCTCATTCTCCACAATGGAAGTAATCCAATACTAGGAAGAGATTGGCTATCAGGTCTACACGTGGGTTGGCGCAGTATCAGCAAGCATTTTAATACAAAAGCTTAAGTCCTTGTCTCTGAGTTCAAGGACTTGTTTCCCTAAAGAATTGTTGAATACTTGACTGAACGTTGAACAGTACACGCTGCCAAGAATGGAAGACCTGCTGGCCACACTGGATCAAGGGAAACCCTTCTCCAATATTAATCTCAGATAAGCGTATCTCCAATTAGCACTTGCCGAGGCCACCGATAAGCTCATCCAAATAAAAACCAGAGAAAGGCCTGAGCTCCTACAACAGATTGTCATTTGGAATAAAACCTTCACCTGCGATATGGAAGAGAACAATGGATAACTTACTTCAAGGCATCCCAGGTTTCCAATGCAATCAAGATGACATGACGGTAACGGCGCACACCGACGATGATCGTTACACAAATATCTAGACAGTTTTAAAAGGACTGCAAAATTATGGTTTGAAAGCTAATCTGAAGAAATGCAAGTTCTTTCAAAATGAAGTAATGTTCTGTCCAACAAAGGTTTCAGCTAAAAACATGTACAAAAACAAAGAACAGACAAGCGCAGTGACTGAAGCACCTCAACCAGAGATCAAAAGCGAACTGAGACCATTTATAGATCTAGTGAACAGCTACCACAAATGGCTTGATAATATCGCATGCATCGCCATACCCCTCTTTAGAATCACAAAGCACATGGTTAACAGAATACAAAGAATCCTTTGCAAGACTCAAGAAGATGGTTGCGTATGAAAAGGTCGTTTGGCACCTGATGCATCACCTTTTGGCATTGGAGCAGTTCTCTCATATTTTACAAAGATGGAAGAGCGACCAATCACATATTATTCTTCCCATACCCATAATAAAGCTAACCAAAACTACTCACAGCTTGACAAAGAATCACTACCAATCGCCTGGGCTGTTAAACAAGATTTTCAATCACTTTTGCTGATGACACTTACAATCAATGATCACGGATCACCAACCTATGAAGTTTATTTTCAGCCCCACATAATGAATACCAGCTATACGTTCATGCTACGGTCTATTTTCCGGTCCGATTTTAAATGCATTATTGAATAAAGAAATTCCAAGGCAAATGCAAAAACCGATGGTCTTTCGAGACTTCCACTTAATGTAATTGTATGCTTTGAATCAATAATAAAAACAAAAGTATTTGTGCTGTCCACGCGGGCACCAAAGGTGTTGCGCCTCAATTTCAATTTCTTTAGAGAAAGGCAAATAAACCATCGCCGGGCTTACGCTCGATGCAACAGGAGTTACCCATGTTGTCTAAGGAGTAATTAGGCAAAATTTTTCTTCCCCACCCCCAAAAAAAAGGTGTAATTTAGACTGGACAATTACCAATATCCTGAGGGACAACCATCCCCTACCAGGCGCGTACCCAGGTCGTGGATAAGGGAATATCTTTAGATATAAGGGTTAGCTGTGAATAACCAATAAAAAGTCGTGGACAAAACTGGCGCTAGTCATAGACGGCAAGGTGGGATAGTTGAATGGGAACTCGGTGCTTAGACAGTACCCCAATAGGCTCGGTAACATGACTAGCAGGCGAATAGAGGTGTCTTTATAACCTCATCCCGGGCAGGAAAACCCATCAGCTCATTAAAACGGTTTACGTAGGAGAAGGAAACTCCAATTTCAAACCAAAGGTAGGCAGGACTCTATAGCTCGGAGAGCAATCAGCCTAGGAGTGAACCTCCAAACATAAATCCTGGCCCTCTAAGTCTGGCGGTTGGGCGTAGGGCTAACAACCCAACCCTAGGAAAACATCATGTTACGGAAACAACAATGAAGGAAAAGAATAACACAAGGACGAGCAATGGACTTCTAGAGTCATCGCAAGATATTTGTATGAATGGCAGTAGTGAAAGCCATCGAAAAGCTACTGACAGGAATATGGGAGTTCTGTTCGCCACAAAAACAGAGACCAAAGTAGAGTTCTGGAATGTTAGAACCATGAACAGCACCGGTAAATTATTACAAATAACACAGGAAATGAGGTGCTACAATTTAGCTTTTCTAGGCATCAGTAAATGCAGGTGGACAGAACTGTTCTCTATTCTGGAAGAGATGATAATCAACAGTCAGAGGGTGTAGCCATTATATTGAAGAAAGAAAGAGAAAAAAATATAATATAATGGAATCCCATTAATAACAGATTGATAAAGATAAGAATAAAAGAAAAACATGTCTCGATCATACAATGTTACAGCCCCACAAACGAAAGTAAGGATGAAGACAAAGATGATTTTTTATGACCAACTAACGGCTGAATTGGAGTAAATACCAAAACATGATACAACAATTATAATGGGCGACCTAAATGCAAATGTTGGTTGCAACAATAGGACAAATTCAAGGGTTATGGGAAAAGTGATGTGGCGTTATAAATAACAAAGAAGAAAGATTATTAGACTACGATTCCATCATTGGTATTTCCTCATAAGGAGATTCGCAAGCTTACATGGTATTCACCAAATTATAGAAGAGATATAAATCAGATCGATCATCTTTTCATAAATGGCACATGGATGTAAAAGTAAAAAGAGGAGCTAACGTTGGAAGTGACCACCATCTAGTGGTTGCAAATCTAAAAATCAAACTGAGAAAAGCAAATACAACAGGAAATGACAGAGACCGATACGACATGAACAAACCTAAAGATCCTAATACAGCCAAAAACTTTTATGATAAGCTTGAAGAATAGGTGCCAGATGCTGACTGATATGGATGATGACAAACGGACACAAAAGGAAAGAATGGCTATCAAATGACACATGGAAAACAATTGAAAAATTGAAGGAAATCAAGAAGAAAATACTTGATGCAAAATCAAGCAGATTGAAAGAAAGATTGTCAACTCAATACCAGGATATAAACAAGGAAGTCAAAAGGAGTGCAAGACAAGACAAAAGAGCGTTGATGGACAGATTTGCCAACGAAGCGGAAGAAGTATCACGAGTAAGAGACCAAGATAGAATTTATAAAATTGCAAATGTGATAAATGGAAAATATCAAGGAACTTCAAACTCGCCTATTACAAACAAACAAGGGGAGCTTCTCACGACAGAGGCTGAAAAAAGATGCCAGATGGACCGAACATTTTATGGAAATTATAGACAGACCACCCATTCCAACAGAAGTAAGCATTGAAGAGGCACAAGAAGATTTGAATATAAGTATAGAACCACCTAGCTTAAATGAAATAACAGTAGCTATTAAAATTCTAGAGAATGGAAAAGCCCCAGGCATAGACAACTTAAACGTTGAACTGTTTTAAAGCTGAACCCGCTTTTGCAGCAAGAATACTGCATCCACTCTTCACCAAGTTATAGACAGAAAAGAAATCTCCTAAAAAAGGCAATTTGCGGGACTGCAGTAACTGGAGGGGAATAACGCTCCTGTCTATCCCTAGTGAAGTTCTTGCAAAAATAATAATACAATGAATATCAAATGCCGTTGATACCTACATAAGAAATGAATAGGCAGGAAAGGAGGAAACTGCTGGAACCAAATTTTCGCACTATAGAAAC
>JAXRKP010001523.1:12500-20000 GCA_037039925.1 Doris montereyensis | reverse complement strand
TTCATATACATGTAGACACACAGAGAAAAAAAGTGTGTAACAGGTCACCAAATTACAACTATTATCTGGCGATATAATTTTCTTGTGGGTAAATCTATCTTGATGATTATAAAAGATGAAAAGAGAAGATTTACTCGCTTTCTTATCATAACTCTATGTGATTAATTCTTCTTTCGCTTGCCTTGTCCGTCCGTCCATCCCCTCGCTCTCTCCTTCTACCTCACTGTTTTTGCCGGCGCAACATTTCTAAGCGTGATGACAATAGCCATAATAATATTATTATAGGCCCTATAATTAATTGCTTGCAGCTGTTTGGGCCCAACGCTTTCTATTGTTTGAAGGTAACAATCAGCTCTATGGACACAACGCTTTCTATTGTTTGAAGGTAATAATCAGCTCTATGGACACAACGCTTTCTATTGTTTGAAGGTAATAATCAGCTCTATTGTTTGGCCCAACGCTTTCTATTGTTTGAATGTAATAATCAGCTCTATGGACACAACGCTTTCTATTGTTTGAATGTAATAATCAACTCTATGGACCAACAACAATGGACAACCAACACGTCCCCTTCGTTATCTGATAAGCCAGAGCCGGACTGAGCCAACGCAACGTCTTTCTCCGTTGTTGCAACGGACCCTTGGGGTGGACCAGGGCGCCCAACCTGTGCACAAGAAATAGAACATTAAAGACGCCTATTTCATATGAAATTACATTATGTGCATTTATGAATTACATATTATATCCGTATACTTACATATCGAACCTAGCGTTCAGCTCCAACATAATCTTACTATAAGGTTGAAGTCAACACATCTTTACAGAAGTGCTTGTTTGTTTGTTTGTTTGTTTGTTTAATAGAAATTGCCCCTGTCCACCATTGTGGTGATCTCAAGGTGAATTAATCGAAACTTTCTTTTCTTTCTTTATCAGTTCTCATTCTACCTTTCGGTGCATGTGTTCAGATGCCCGAGATGATCTTTCTCCAGGATGCCCTGTCCTGGCATTTTCTGTTTCCTTCCAAAAAAGTTAAATTTCTATGCTTCAATGACTCTTTTATATCTTCTTCCCACTTTCTCCGAGATCTGCCTTTTGGTCTTTTACCTTGTGCTTTTGCAATGTGTACTGATTTAGCTATTCTATTGTCATTCATTCTGTTTACATGTCCAAACCATCTCAATTGATTTATTTCTATCTTAGTTTTCATGCCGTCTGCTTTGGTTTGATCTCTTATTGTTGTGTTTCTGATTTTGTCTCTTTTAGTTTTCCCTACTACTCTTCTTAGACATTTCATTTCAGCTGCCTGTACTCTACTGTATTCTCTACTGTCTAAAGTCTACGTTTCGCTGCCATAGAGGAGAGGACGACAATAAGTTGTATTGTATACTACTGTTTTGATTTTTGTTGACAATTCTTGCTTACCTACAAATAACTTTCCTAGATGGTTGTATATTGCACTTGCCTTTTTGATTCTCTGGCTGATTTCTTCTCTTACTTTTCCCTCTGAGTTAATCATTACTCTTAGGTAATTGTAGCTTTGAATTTGTTCTAAATAATCTCTGCCCAATTAAAAATTGTGTGTGTAGCTTCCCTAGTTACTAGCATTATTTTGGTTTTCTTTGCATTTACTCTCATTTCTCTTTTGTTTAGTTCATTGTTCCTAATGTTGATATTCGATTGAATGTCACTTTCTGATTTTCCAAACAGAATTAAATCATCGGCAAATGAAAGCATTGATACATTTACTGGTTTGAACTTCCACATACCTACATTCTTTTTCTTCATTTTTGAGGATACCTTTGCGACTGAATCCATAAATGTGATAAACAAAAGAGGACTTAGGGCACAACCCTGTCTTACTCCTATATCTACATCAAATTCTGCAGATATGTTACCAGCTACTCTCACTGCACATGTTGGTTTATTGTAAAACACTTTTAATGGCTTCTATTAAATGTTGCTCTACATTGTTTTTCTCTAAGGAATGCCATAGTTCGTCCCTCCTCCCAGTGTCAATGCCTTTTCTTAGTCACTAAAACACAGGTGAATCCAATGTTTCTCTCAAGCAATTTTTCTATTATTTGTCTAATTGTAAATATGTGGTTTTGTACAATTCTTTCTAGTCTAAATCCACTCTGATGCTCTTCAATCTGATCCTCTACTCTTTTCCTTAGTCTCATTTGCAGTATCCTGGCATATACTTTTCCTGGAACGCTACGTAGTGATATCCCTCTATAGTTTGAGTATTCCATGGTTGATCCTTTCTTATGTATTGGTACTACCGTCCTTTTTTCCAGTCGTCTGGCACCTGTTTGGACTTCCATGCTTGTTGGCATATTACATGTATTAGTTTGTCTGCCTCTCTCCCTTGGTTTTTTATCATTTCTGGATAAACTTGATCTGCTCTTGGGGCTTTTCCTAATTTAACTTTTCTTATAGCTGTTTGGATTTCTTCCATTGATATATCTTCATCTTCAGCTGTCTCCTCTGGATTACTTGGTACTTTTACTAATTGATCTTTAGTCCTTGTTTCATACATTATGTAATTGGTGAAAATGCTTTCTCCATGTTTCCATGATTTCGCTGTCTTCTTTCATTATTTCTCCTTTGGCATTCTTAATTTGTCGTATTGGGCATGCTTTGGTCTTTCTCATGCTCTTCATTGCCCCCCCCCAGAACAGCTTTTGATTTCCTTGATAGTTTTCTTGGAGTCTTTGTCCAAACTCTTCCCATTGTTCCTGTTTTCCTTTCCTAACTTCGTCTTTAGCGATATTTCTTTTATTCACGTAATCTATCCTATCCTCTGGTCTCTTTGTTTGCAAGTATTTATTCCAGGCATCCTTCTTTTCTTTGATCTTAATCTTGACATTCTAATTCCACCATGCTGTTCTTTTCCTATCTCCTTTAATTTGTTTTCTACCACTGACCTCTTCAGCACAACTGAGGAGTGTTTCTTTATACATCTGCCACTTTTCTTCTCTTATGCTATCATTCAGATCCATCTGTCTTTCACTGATAACTCGTTTTAAATAAGATTGGTATACATGTTTTACTACTGATTTATTTAGTTCCTCTATTTTGAGTTAAGTAGCTTTCTTCTCTTTCCTTTTCTGTTTGTTTTTTTTCAGTCAGTTATCTCATTTTGGCAATCACTAAGTGATGATCACTAAATATTTCTGGTCCTCTGTTTACTCTTGCATCCAATGTACTGTAAAAAGGGAGCTGCTAACTATTATGTAGTCTATCACTGACTTTTCACACCTGTCTTCATTTACTCTTGTATATTTGTGGATATCTTTATGAGGGAAAAAGGAGTTGGCTATTTTCATGTTATTCTTTAGGCAAAAATCTATTAGTCTCTCTCCTTTTGGAGAAGTTGTTGTCTCTCCTTCTTTACCTATTACTCCTCCTGCTTTTTCTACATTATTGCTTACTCTAGCGTTTAAATATCCTAAATCCATTAGCTTCTGTTTGGATTTAAGATTCTCTGCAGCTATTTGTAAATCTTTTCGAAGATATATTTTTCTTCGTTTGATCCATAAGCTATTAATAATTTAATCTCTCATCCTTTTGGTTTAATATTTACCTCTAATAGCCGTGGACTTATAAATTTCCAACTTTCTAGTAGCTTTTTATGCCTTTTCTGCAATAGAAGGCCTACTCCTGCTCTAGCTCTATCTTTGACATCTACCCCTGAGAGGATTAAAATATGATTTGGTCCTACATTTTCTATTCCTTGTCCTTTTTCTTTGTTTCTGTAATGGCCAAAATATCTACTTTGAATTTATCCATTTCTTCAACTAATTCTAACTCTTTTCCATTTATTGCCCTAACGTTCCATGTTCCAAAAATCACTGTCCGTATTCGTTTCCAAGTTCGTTTTCGAAAGATCAAGCCGGTTATATTCCTTTTACTTCTCTGAATCAGGTTGTTTTGGATAAGCAGGGGATTAGCCCACTGTACCCTAGGTAGATGGTGGGGCTGCCACCTTGAGGCCCCCTACCAGGCCTTGTTATTTTCTGTCAGGGTTAACTCCCTTAGCCTTCAGTCATCAAGACCAGCCTGCAAGGCAGCAGGTTGTTATTTTCTATCAGGGTTAACCCCTTAGCCTTTGGTCAGTTACAACCTGCCTGCAAGGCAGCAGGTTGTTTTCTCTAAGGTTAACTTACTTAGCCTGTGGTCGAACAAGAGCCGCCTGCAAGGCAGCAGGAGACTCGTGGAGAGCGGGATCATCTACTCCCCGTACAGGTGCTTACCTGTCCACTGCCCCGATTAATCGGAAACGGCAAGATAAAAGACAAGTGAAAGGGTAAAAGAAAGTAAGCAGAACCAACCAGCAGGGCCCACCAACCGCCTGCTACAGAATTGCACAATTTCATTGGAATCAAAGCCTTGAGAAATCGCGATTCCCTCACATTCACACGTGGAGATGACCACAGGTCGTGTTTTGACTTTCTGTTTTGATGATGCATTTGGCTAAGGACATTGAAAACGTGACAAGACTCTTGTGGACGAAATAATAGGAACCAAATATATCTTTAAAAAAAGCAACCCATTCTATACGTGCAGTATTTGAAACCACACTACCACCGGGCGCGCAGTGATAAAAATGCACTGATGATGACAACAAGATGATGGGGAAGACGAAGATGATAATAATAATGATTTGATGATGATGACAATGATGATGGTGATGTCGATGATGATGGTGAGGGAAATAATAACAACCCCAAAAACCAAAAGTAATAATACAACCACTTTTCAAAGCACCCCCCCATCCATATCTCCGAAAAGTAGGTAAGGGGCAAACTCACATGACAAGATCCAACAAAGTTTTCTGAACTTCTGTTGTTGCCTGCAACTGTCCATCAATGATTCGATGCCCTTGTAAGTTGATTGCCTCGCTGCTAGTCTCTGTCTAGTCGTTTTGGAGGCAAGCCGCTTAGCTCCTGAGTTTAAATATTAAAATCAAACATCTGGGACGTTACATTGTGCTACCATAAGACACACTGATGAAACACAATAATTCCTTCTCATTTCCTTGATTCATTTTAGGTTTCGGTCAAACCGGTTATTATTTTCAACAGTTAAGAAAGACAGATGGACAGTTTGCGAACAAAATAATTACCAGTACTTTCTTTATCAGCGCATCTCTCTTCTCTCTCTCTCTCTCTCTCTCTCTCTCTCTCTCTCTCTCTCTCTCTCTCTCTCTCTCTCTCTCTCTCTCTCTCTCTCTCTCTCTCTCTCTCTCTCTCTCTCTCTCTCTCTCTCTCTCTCTCTCTCTCTCTCTCTCTCTCTCTCTCTCTCTCTCTCTCTCTCTCTCTCTCTCTCTCTAACCCCCGCCCCTCAAAAAAAAAGAGAAGAAAAAATCCCCCCCAACAATTAAAGAAATGAGCATAGTTTTAAATTGACACGATGGTGAGAAAATGTCTAACGTTCAGCATTGGCATTGGTTCTAACAAACAAAGATCATATTGATGAAGCAATACTTGTAATATTTCTATGAACTCTAAGTCACTTTGCCTTCATGTGAGGACCATAGGTCCAAGCGTGTCGGCTTGTCTGGTGGCAACTCTCCTTTTCCAGGCATCAGAAAACTTGGCTTGTCCACCACCCAAGATGGTTTCTGACGCTTCATTGGCATGGTAGGCAGAAAGCCGACCACATCGTGTTTCTCACAGGAATGATCCTTGCAACCGTTACATTCATTTGAGTTCTAAAGGAAAGCAAGCATACGGTAATGGGTTTTATCTTTTTTGAAGTTCGTAGCCATAATAACCGGTGTTTAATGATTCCAAAATATTATAGGTATTAATAATTTATAATCATGTATTGTTTTAATTGTTCAACCCCCGAAATACCACAGGATAAGGGACAAAGTGCTGACCAATCCAAATTCGAGTCGTGTCGTATACAATTCCGTTTACCCCTGATACGAGCATTAATTTTGCTTGGCGAGTATGACTATTACCCGACCTGCCCACTGTGAGCCATTTAATAATGTTCTCAATAAATAAAGGGTTTTTTTTGGTATCACATAATCAATTTCATTCAAATCTACACAGAACCATTTTATTCCGTTGAAAAGTGGCGAATGTAAGGCTGAAGCATACACTACAAAAATATCCCCTGTTTTCTTTTTGATAAACAATTTTCTAAACTTCCTATGAAATCGAATGCCTTCATTTAAGGAATTTGTAAAATCTAGATAAGATCATAATCAAGATATCTACCACTCGATCTAGATATATCTATATCTATATAATGACATATAAATCTCTATGTCATACGTTTGTTTTGAACCTCGCATCGTTTGAAAAGCGTAGAACGTTAAAAACAAAATCCAAAATAGGTCTATATTTCTATATCTAGATCTAGGTCTAGAAATCTAGTGCAGAAGGCGCAGCATTCAGAGGAAGCAGTACTCGCAGCATGTCAATCAGTTCAAAAGGGTAATACAATCTTTAGGGACGCAAGAAAACTACACGGTGTCCCTCCATCAACGACCAGAGCCAAGGTCTCTATATCAAGGTGACCTTGCCAGAGCCCGCCTGAAAGGCAAACAATCCATCCATGGGTGTGTGGTTTGTGATATGCTAGAATGGACTGCATTTACTTTCGAAAAAGAAGAGTTGTTCGATTTTTCATGATAGTGAAATACGTTTCTATGTTCATATATGTCTTTTACCATGCAAATTATTTTTATAATTCTCAATAAAAAAAGAAAAAGAAAACAGCTTTTTATTTAACTATTTTACTGCCATTATAGCTCTAGTGATGATGCATTTTGGCTCGACATTGTGGAAAACTGAGCTCAGATTCTGGTAGGGCTAGATCTGACATCAAGTTTATTGGGAGAAGTTCTTTCCTAGTTTTCTCTCAAGTCAGGTATAAATTGAGTATCCTGCAAATGGCAATTATAGAGGACATTGTGTGTCCATACTGGGGTGAGTAAAACCAACCTCAAATCGTGTTCTCAACGAAGGAGCGGACTGCTCAGTGCCATACAAAGTAATATTAAGTGCATGAAACACCGTATCTTCATATACTTACTCAATAAACAATATTTCATTATTCTATTTACGGTCCAAGAAAAACACTGTTCTCGCTTCTGATGATGAAAAGCGAATGGTCGATCGGCTAACAGAATTTTCCCGGAGAGGTCACCATGGTGCAAACTGTATTGAAGGCTACGGTACCCATGACCCCCACCCCCACCACCACCCTCAATCGGAGGTCAACATCCTGGATGGAAGGAGGTGATTTGATGGGTTTCTCAACAGGCACAAAGAATTGTCCATGAGAGCCTCCCTGACACTAGTCCAGCGAGTAGAAGTGACTGTCGTCAAGCTCAACACCTGGTTCACCTAGACATCATATTATGACGAAATATCAGCACTTGGCGGCGATTTGTTTTACCCATCGCGTATATTTAACTGTGGTGAAAGTGGCTTTCAACTTGGTGGCGATTTATGTGAAATAATACTAATAGCGCGCAAG
>JAXRKP010001523.1:0-7500 GCA_037039925.1 Doris montereyensis | reverse complement strand
ACAGATGTATGGTTTTAATGACTGAAAGGAAGAAGGACATTCGACATAGACAAGTCATGGAGTACCAGAATTTGACAAATAAAGAGGGATAATATCTTGTTAAAGTAGATGCAATGTCTGAATTATCAGATGTATAAGCTGGGGCAGAAATGTCACGATATGCCGTACGTCCTCATAACACTCTTTGTGAATAAAATGTTTCTGATCCTGCCAAGTTTGCAGGTGTCGTCGTCGTATATTTGCATAGGAATTGTTATTTTCTCTGTTCTTTACTATGTAATTTATTATCATTCTGTTCATCCCCTAATATTCGACTATTGAATCCTTATTTCCGCAAGAATGGAGAGTGAACCTTCGTAAATATCTAACATTATGTTTCACATAGCCGTTGTAGCGATCAGGTTGTGTGACACACCGTCCTGCGCCTTTCTTGATTTGGATATATGCATGTAACATCGCACACTCTAGTCACTATTAGTTTGTTGTTGCTGATCCTCGATGGAGTGAATAGTTCTAACATCTCGTGATAAAGTGTTTTCCTCGAGGCTTCGAGGCTTTCACTGTATGATGGATGCTGGCTCCCGCTGTGTGCCTCCTCGCTCATTGTCGAAGGTGTCAACGTTGTTTTCAGTACGCTCTTGTTATGTTGTTTTGTTATTCTCTGTAATAATGGTCTTGGCTCTTTGATATCTTTGTGGCCTGGTTTTATTCATGTGTGTTAGTCCTGGGCTCAGATTGAATGTTCTCATCTACGCCGCTGCATTGGTCCCTTGTGTGATGTGTAGACTTGGTACAATAAGTCCATTGTTAATTACGTCTTCACTTGTGTGATGTGTAGACTTGGTACAATAAGTCCATTGTTAATTACGTCATTGAGTGAACAGTAGTTGGTGTTAAGTCTGACACACTGTGTGAATAGAGACCATCACTATCTTGACTGTGTACTGAAACTGAATTATTTGTCCACTTTGTGATGTGAACATTGGTAGTTTCTTTTAGTTAAATTGATATTCTTATTTCGACCCATGGGTGATGACGAGACTGAGGGAGGCTAGTTGGACTTGGCCCCACGCACCTGAAAGGGAGACCCTTCTGTAATTTTCAAAATTTTACTGAGAGCAAAAATACTTCATCATTTTTACGGCTTTAAAGATAATGAATTGAACATTTGATATAACATCATTGATGTTAATGCACCACCTGTTAAAATGAAACATAAAGAAAGCCATTTACTCAATCATAGAATGACTGATATACTGAATTTCAATGTAATATGGACACAAATGTTCAAAACTCCTGTATGTCCACCTTTTGTCACTAACATTCTATTTCTTTTTAGTTAAATTGATATTCTTATTTCGAACCATGGGTGAAAGACGCGAGGGAGGCTAGTTGGACTTGGAATAATACACTGAAAGGATTTCTTAAACGACATTTTCAAAATTTTACTGGAGAGCAAAAATACTTCATCATTTTTACAGCTTTAAAGATAATGAATTGAAACTTTGATATAACATCATTGATATTAATGCACATAGGCTCCTGTTAAAATGAAACATAAAGAAAACCATTTACTCAACAGAATGACGAATATACAGTTTCCGAACGTTGAAAAAATTCAAAACTCTTATGTACATATCATTTTTGTTACATAAAAAGCAATTTTTATATTAACTAGATTTTTTTTATTTGTTGTGAAACTGGTGCATCAAGATAATTTTATAGAAAACAAGATCTTTTGATTTCTTAAAATGCAGCTGGTACTGAGCAAAGACAGAATTCGAAAGTGCTCTTGAGAGTTAAAGTCAGCATTACTATCTTAATCATTATTCCATTGTTTCGTCATAGCGAAAATAACCATTTCTGGATACACAGACAAAAAGGTTAACAAGAGGGGACTCCATTTGATATTTGAACACATAGAAACAATTTTTTTTTTTTTCTGAAGACAAAGACCCTGCAGCTGGTTCTCCAAGCAAAGACGTTTAAACCTTTAGCCCACTTCTTAAAGCTTTCTTTGTATACAGGGATTCTTCGTCATTTGGCAGGATGAGCAATAACAGAATGAACGGAATCATTCTCGTTCTGTGTGTGGCCAACTTCAAAGAAACTTTGCTCTATCTCTTTTACACAAGACATGGTCTTGAGACAAAACCAGAACAGTGAAACCACAAATTGTTTCGATCTTGGCGGCACAATTGTCTTATATAAAATGAAATGTTTGTTTCGCTTGAGCTGCATATGTATTGATGTAATGCCAAAAGCAGGAAGCTATCTGGTTTGATCCGCGGGAGCAGACATGCTCCGGCCACATGAAGCACTGGACGTCTTGGGAGCCCATTTTGTAAAACGTCAGGTTGTAAACTGGCAGTGCACGCTTGTAGTAAAAATTGGATGCTTCTCCATGTGGACACTGCAAATCTTTTTGCAAGTCAAAGCTTGAAGCACTTACAGTGGGATCAGTTTCTTTACAAATCATTTATATTCCCAGCCTTTTTCCTTTCTTTGTATAATATGTTCTTTTTGATTGTCTTGCTGTTCCTATGATGGATTTGGAGTGGCATTGAACACAAGATTTTGATCACACTGGGGTTTTTTTTGGGGAAAAAACACAAGGTTCTATTCAGAGTTAAATATTTGTCTATATTTTGGCATAGAAACAGTCTTCTCATGCTGATGTTGAGTCCCTCTTCCATGTACATTCTGTTACTTGCCTGTCGACAATAATGAGGGTTAAACAGTTGAGAAACTCCTGAAAACTTACTTTATCTTCTCAAGAACATCTTCAGTAAGTGTCCCATGATTTCAGTGTGTCCTCTTTGATCAGAAACAAAACAACAGCTCCGCCATCTCCATTCTATCTAGTGCCCCACGGACGACATCCTGCTTGATGTCGTGGGTGTCGATAAATAATTGGCGACACACGAGTTTTAGTTTCCCATTTGATTTACAAAAACTGTAGCTCAGGGTAAACGTTTCTCTTGACTCTGAATTCTTTGTACGGATACGATCAGGAACAGTTTTGGAAAACTGTCGAGAAAATAAGTTGTCTCTGTATGTTTAAGTCCCCAACTCTTCCAGTTGAATTTGAAGATGACATTTTTTGGGGAGCAATTTTCGCCATAACATGGACAGATCGGTTTTGACGGAACTTCATCCCTTTGAAGCCAAAATAGACTTTGTCAGCGTTTTAAGTTGTTTTTGTTTGTTTTATTTTTAGTTCTTGTTTTTATTTTATTTTTGTTCTGTTTTCACTGATCTAGCTGGCGTGTGTGTTTACTCGACACTGTCTTGCGATACTGCCTGAGAAGTATGTAGACAAATTGTCATCTAAAATGACTGATGTCGATATTGATGCCGTTGGGGTTGTTGAGCCTGATGAGAGTGATGATGCTGAGGCACTTATTGCGGGCGATGAACTGTCATTAAGAAACACATACTGAAGTGGAGCAAAATGCTGCTGCCTGTGTGGAATTTTCCTTAGCTTGAAGTGTTGCAGGTGACAAAGCAGTTGAAGTAGTTTCTGATGTTATCGAGGAGGAAGACGAGGAGCTTGATGCACTTGCAACTGCTGTTGCTATGTCAGATGGCTGGACTGGCTCATTGAAATGTGATCAGTAATCGGTTTTTATCTGTGTGATTGTGAAAAGTAGGGTTATCGACATTCACGTTAACAGAAAATACAACAAAGATCGGACTATGACGCCATTGTCTGATCGTTCTGTGTCACAAAACATCGTCGCTTCCTATTTCAAAATCTGAAGACGAGCTCGACAAATTCTGATTATCGTTGGTTCTTGGAACACACTAAGGGATTCTGGGGTGCTTCACCTCCTGGCGCGCCAAATGTTGACACGTGCATATCGTTTTACAATTGGATGTGCGCCATCACATTCATGAAGATCCTGTATGTCCATGTAATGCATTGACACAAAGTGACGGTGGAATCCAAAGATGGATTTTCGTTGGCTTCAAAACTCCTATATGAAGCGTATACAGAATTGTCCTGTAAACGAACTGGTACAAAATTCTTGTAAAATACCTTACAGTAGTTAAGAATAAAACAATTTTTTACAAAAATATCAAGTTGGATTTTTGTAACTTCGGTTTTATTTAACTTACAGGTTAAATATTTTGACACAATGTGAGGCTTGCTTCTCTCATCTGGTTTAGTAATAAAAACAAAACTATTTTTGGAATTTTGGTCTATACAGGAGTCTTTCACCCAAGGGGCAATTTGTTGTTGCTTTTTTCCCGTTAATGCGGGCGGTTGGCGGGAGGTGCTGGTATGTCCTACTGCTTTCCTTTCCTTCTTTTCACTTTATAGTTTTCTTCTTACTGTTTCCTATTTGTTTCCCCCCCTGAGATTACCGTAATGGTGGACGAGGTAAAATCCAATGACAGAAATAATATGCTATATCTTTGCAGCCTATGTTTATCTTGGCGTATTTGACTCGGTGATTTCCATCGAAAGGTGGCCTTGTTCGAATGATGAATCGTCGACACACTCACGTGCCATTCACGCAAAGGACGAAGGTGGTGGGTTGTTGATTTCCAGCTATTTCCTTTATAAAAAAAACCGTGTTGAGATTCTTCTCAAATCTTGTCGATGATACATTCTGCATCGTCAGTTACCAGTTAACTGGCAATATTATGCCGTATATCCACAAAATAAATGAAAATAAATTTTTAAAACACAAAACAGCCTGTACTGATCGGTACCCAAACCGGTAATTTGTATTTCATTACGTTCCATGACTTTTTAATACACCTATCAATGTTAAAAAAATATTTTTGAGTCAGATTTGCTTCATAGCAAGTAATTCCAAAAGTTTTAATATGTCAATTATGGATGAGTAAAACATTATTTTTTATACTGGTATCAAAGCCACGGATATAATTCAGTAGAAGTAGAAATAGAACTAGTAGTAGTAGTAGTAGTAGTAGTAGTAGTAGTAGTAGTAGTAGTAGTAGTAGTAGTAGTAGTAGTAGTAGTAGTAGCAATAGTAGTAGTAGTAGTAGTAGTAATAGTAGTAGTAGTAGTAGTAGTAGTAGTAGTAGTAGTAGTAGTAGTAGTAGTAGTAGTAGTAGTAGTAGTAGTAGTAGTAGCAGTAGCAGTAGTAGTATTAATAGTAGTTTTTGATTTGATTTGATTTGATTTACCCACATCCACAACAAAGGGTATCTCGGGGGGGGTGTTGGTATGATTTTTCATTTTGCCGGGACAGCCCTGTAAACAACCAATGGATCTTTAACGTGCACAGAGTGCTGTGATCTGCACATGGGACCTCCTTTTTTATCGTTCGGCTCCGATGGGACTAGTTGTCAATTCACTTACCTGGACCGGTGGGGGGGGGGGGGTAGGTTTTGATCCGGAAAAATGTTCAACCGTTGTCAGGGCTCGAACCCACTACATTTTGGTTGAGAGGCCGACACTTTGCCTCTGAACTACCGAATTCCCTAGTAGTAGTAGTAGTAGTAGTAGTAGTAGTAGTAGTAGTAGTAGTAGTAGTAGTAGTAGTAGTAGTAGTAGTAGTAGTAGTAATAGTAGTAGTAGTAGTAGTAGTAGTAGTAGTAGTAGTAGTAGTAGTAGTAGTAGTAGTAGTAGTAATAGTAGTGTCTAATGATAAAAGAAATAATACTGTAGTAGGCCGGTAACTAGTAAAGAGGAAATACATAATTGAATATGGAGGCCTAATAGGTAGAACAGAGACAGTGCACAGATAGAAAACATTTCGGGCAAAACCGCTCTTCCTCAGTCACACAGCAACGATGTTGTGTCACTGTCATTTGACAACACTGGAAGATAGAGCTGAGTATTGTCAGCGTAGAGATGATGTTGGATTCGATGCGATCTAATGTGTAAAGGATAAACAAATAAGGACCAAAGTTTGACCCCTGGGGAACATCCAATTTGGGTAGTGTCGGGTTTAAAGCGACACCGTTGATGATGACTCACTGTTTTCGGTTTGTTAGGTAGCTTGAAAACCATTCGAGTGCTGCGTTTGTAACTTAAAGAGATGGCACATTCTCCTCAAAGCATCTCGTGAACGAGTGTCAAATGCTGCGCTTAGATCCAGGAGCAACAGTGACACGATGGGGTTAGTTTGCAAGTGGCGACAACGTCGTTATGTACACGTAATAATGCTGTTTTTGTGTTGTGGATCTTTTGATGTTAACATGCATATTCTGTTAAATTGTATACATAATTTCTTAAATATTGTACTTTTATTTGTAGAGGTTAAGTTCTTATTCACGACTTTTGAAATTGTACTTTTAATTGTTTGCTTGTTTGTGGTGTTTTGTATAATTTTTTAAATCACAACCTCATACAACAGAGCCAAATATTGTTTGACAATGTGAAATAGCAGCATAGTTTAAAAAGGAGGGGGGGAGCACAGGGATTGGCAAATTTGAGACCAAAATGTCGATTATCTGTTCTTTGCACATTCGGGTAGAACTATCATTTATCTACAAGTGTATGGCAGAGAAATATCCATATGACGTATATTTTCTTTTCTAACGAGGGTAAGTGAAAATAATCAAAATTACCTAACACTGACTGAAAAGATAACACTGAAAACCCTTATGCATGACAATGTAATGTGGCAGTAAATAGCCAAATCTGGCAACATTTTAATTGCCTGATTGTCAGTGAGATGCTTGCCGATTCGGCCGAGAGCTGAATACCTGAATACGTAAGAGAGGAGAGAAGGCCGGCGTAGCCGGTCTGTGTTTGTATACGTGCGCACAAGTATAGGAATAGAGGAATAGAACAACACAAAAACTGGCCATCTTTATGTCTGTTTTGACAACAGTGCACATTTAAACCTAGATTTACAATCCTCTTTACATAAGTAACAATGCCAGAGATTGTTGAAAGAGTAAGGGGTTGCTACAAGAAGGACAACCCCTCTGATCCGCCTTGTTTTGTGTTAATTTCTTTTAATTACTTTATTTGCCTTTTTCTCGAAATGTAGTTTTTTTATACTAAATTTCTTCTCTCTCTCTCTCTCTCTCTCTCCTTCTTCTTCTCTCTCTCTCTCTCTCTATTTCTCTATTCTCTCTATCTCCTTCTCACCTTTTATTACTTACTTATTTTCATATTTTTATTTCATTCTAGATCTGAACCTTCCAATTTCGCTCTTTTTTCACACCCCTCCCCCCCCTCCACTGCTACGTTTCTTAACATCACTGTCTTTTTCTTTCTTTCTTTCTCCTTTATGTTTTTATTCTGACATCACATTGTGTGATGCCGGAGGTATTACTTAGATCTAGATTCTAAATATTTCTCGTTTGTTGTCTGACGAAGGGTTATACCCGAAACGTCATCCTTCTCAACTCCATGGGTAGCTTAGAGTACTACAGCCTGTTAGGATTTTCGCACCAACACTCTGACAAGATCTTTCTTTACCTATAGCAGGCTACTCATTCACACCTGAGTCAAATGGGGAAAGTAGAGTAAAGTACCTTTTCTAAGAGTAAAGCGTTGTGAAAAAA
>JAXRKP010001522.1:90000-116066 GCA_037039925.1 Doris montereyensis | reverse complement strand
TCTTGTTGGTATTGCTTTGTGTTTTGATCTTGTTGGTATTGCTTTGTGTTTTGATATTGTTGGATTTCTTTACTTTTTGATCTTGTTGGTATTGCTTTGTGTTTTGATCTTGTTGGTATTGCTTTGTGTTTTGATCTTGTTGGTGTGCTTTGTGTTTTGATCTTGTTTGTATTGCTTTGCGTTTTGATATTGTTGGTATTGATTTGTGTTTTGATCTTGTTGGTATTGTTTTGTGTTTGATCTTGTTGGTAGTGCTTTGTGTTTTGATCTTTGTTGGTAGTGATTTACGTGTTTTGATCTTGTTGGTATTGCTTTGTGTTTTGATATTGCTTTCAGTTTTGTCGTCGTTGATATTGCTTTGTGTTTTGGATCTTGTTGGTATTGTTTTGTGTTTTGTCGTTGTTGATATTGCTTTGTGTTTTGTCGTTGTTGATATTGCTTTCGTGTTTTGATCTTATTGACATTGCTTTGTGTTTTGATCTTGTTGATATGGTTTTGTGTTTTTTCTTGTCGTTGTTGATATTGCTTTGTGTTTTGATCTTGTTGGTATTGTTTTGTGTTTTGTCGTTGTTGATATGGTTTTGTATTTTGTCGTTGTTGATATTGCTTATGTTTTGATCTTTTTGATATTTCTTTTGTTTTGATCTTGTTGATATGGTTTGTGTTTTGATCTTGTTGATATTGCTTTGTGTTTGATCTTGTTGATATTGTTTTGTGTTTTAATCTTGTTGATATTGCTTTGTGTTTTAATCTTGTTGATATTGCTTTGTGTTTTGATCTTGTTGATATTGCTTTGTGTTTTAATCTTGTTGGTATTGCTTTGCGTTTTAATCTTGTTGATATTGCTTTGTGTTTTGATCTGTTGATATTGCTTTGTGTTTTGATCTTGTTGATATTGCTTTGTGTTTTAATCTTGTTGATATTGCTTTGTGTTTTGATCTTGTTGATATTGCTTTGTGTTTTGATCTTGTTGATATTGCTTTGTGTTTTGATCTTGTTGATATTGCTTTGTGTTTTTCTTGTTGATATTGCTTTGTGTTTTGATCTTGTTGATATTGCTTTGTGTTTTGATCTTGTGATATTGCTTTGTGTTTTAATCTTGTTGGTATTGCTTGTGTTTTTGATCTTGTTGATATTGCTGTGTTTTGATCTTGTTGATATTGCTTTGTGTTTGATCTTGTTGATATTGCTTTGTGTGTTTGATCTTGTTGATATTGCTTTGTGTTTTAATCTTGTTGATATTGCTTTGTGTTTTAATCTTGTTGATATTGCTTTGTGTTTTGATCTTGTTGATATTGCTTTGTGTTTTAATCTTGTTGATATTGCTTTGTGTTTTAATCATGTTGATATTGCTTTGTGTTTTAATCTTGTTGATATTGCTTTGTGTTTTGATCCTGTTTATGGTGGGACGCATACTTTCTGTGATTTATTTTGTTTGCATTTGATTTTGTTTATTTTAGTATGTGTTGATATTCTTATATGTTTTTTGATTTTGTTCATATCGGGGTTTTTGTGTTTTTTCATCTTGTTTACAGATTTGTATTTTGATCTTGTTTACATTGCTGCACGTTTTGATTTATTATTTTTATTATTATACTTTGTGTTTTATGTTTGCTTTTTTGATCTGTTTATATTAGATTGCTATTTTAATTTTCGATCTTGGTGTGTTTTTTCTAGCTTTATATCATTGTGTTTTTGTCTTGTTTATATTGGTAAGTGTTTAGATGTAATTCATATTCATTTTCTGATTTCTGTATATTATATATATTTATATATATATATATTTTGTTTATTTTAGTATGTGTTCAATCTTTATATATATCCCATATGTGTTTGATTTGTGTGTTTTTGAATTTTTTGTATACTTCCTATAACGAGTATGTTCCAAACAAAGATCATGAAGGAAGTGTTCGAGACGACCTCCTAATGTCATTTGAAACCTTTTGTTTCATTTTCAGTATGTAAGGATTCATCATATAACTTACATTATATCAACTCCATATGTAGTTACATTGATTTTGTTCATATCGGTGTTTTTTGGTGTTTTTTCATCTTGTTTACAGGATTTGTATTTATGATCTTGTTTACATTGTCTGCACGTTTTGATTTATTTTTTTATTATTATAGTACATTGTGATCTAGATTATGTTTGATCGATAGAAGGATGGATCTTGTTGATATTGATTGATGTATATTTTAATCTTAGATTACGTATTACATGGATATAATGTTTTCATGTTTTTATATCATTGTGCATTTTTGTCTTGTTTATATTGGTAAGTGTTTTGATGTAATTCATATTTGTGAACATTTTTCTGTTTGTCTGTATATATATATATATATATATATATATATATATATATATATATTAGAGAGAGAATATATATATATATATATATATATATATATATATATATATATATATATGTGTGTGTGTGTGTCTGTCTGTGTTGAATCTCTGTGTTGTATACTCATAACGAATCCCTTTCAATAATGCAATTACCAATTTCCGATGCCAGGTACCAAACAAAGATCATGAAGGAAGTGTTCGGGAAGAGACGACTCCCTCTGTCTCTGAAACCTCCTTGTTTCTCATTGGTCCAAGCTGTAACCAGTGTCTCTCGATCTTCATTCTTTATATAACTATGCATTAGTTATCAACTTTCCATCAGTCATGTAGGTAGTTACATCTTTGTATCACCATCGGCTTCGAAACGACATCGTCTGGCCAGAGGCCATTAATCCCAGTCTACAACCCATCCATGATCTGTCACGAAGCACTTAAATTAAAGATTGATTCCATATGAAAATGCAGAGAGATCACAGAGACTATAGATAAGTCGGTAGATAGAGAGAATTGATAGATGTATAGAAATATTTGTAGATAGATGTAGATAGAATAGCTAGTCAGCAGAGCTAGATAGATAGATAGATAGATAGATAGATAGAAGAGAGAGAGAGAGAGAGAGAGAGAGAGAGAGAGAGAGAGAGAGAGAGAGAGAGAGAGAGAGAGAGAGAGAGAGAGAGAGAGAGAGAGAGAGAGAGAGAGAGAGAGAGAGAGAGAGAGAGAGAGAGAGAGAGAGAGAGAGAGAGAGAGAGAGAGAGAGAGAGAGAGAGAGAGAGAGAGAGAGAGAGAGAGAGAGAGAGAGAGAGAGAGAGAGAGAGAGAGAGAGAGAGAGAGAGAGAGAGAGAGAGAGAGAGAGAGAGAGAGAGAGAGAGAGAGAGAGAGAGAGAGAGAGAGAGAGAGAGAGAGAGAGAGAGAGAGAGAGAGAGAGAGAGAGAGAGAGAGAGAGAGAGAGAGAGAGAGAGAGAGAGAGAGAGAGAGAGAGAGAGAGAGAGAGAGAGAGAGAGAGAGAGAGAGAGAGAGAGAGAGAGAGAGAGAGAGAGAGAGGGAGAGATATGGACCAGAAAAAGAAACTGTCTCAATACTTTGACAAGGCTGATCATGCATTGCCTCATACACTTTGTAACCAAATCATACATTATTTATCATGGAATGTTCTGTAGAGTTTAGTACAGGGGTTGTGACAATAAAACTTAAGACAAATAATCAAGTTTTATAAACTGAGTTGTTTCTTTTGTCTCTTACACTGAATGTTGTAAGCTTGGAGGAACAACATAGATGGCGGTTGCACTTGATTTTTGAGAGAAATGACTCTTCCATGGCTCCAAATATTATTGGTTTTCCAATTGTCTTTCACCAGTGGTAAACCAACTAGACAGTGTCGCCCATAATAGTATACAATGACAATTCTACTGGTAGCCTACATGATAAATGCTGAAGTTGCTGGCCCAGGCACTGGCACACGATGATGATGATGAGGAGGAGGATGACGCATACAATGCTCACACACACATACGTCTTAAGAGTAGTTGTTAAAACGTGTCAATCTGTCTTCGCTACCTGCCCAAAACGTAACTCTGTTTTACCTACTTGCTCAAAACGTGTAACTCTGTTTTACCTACCTGCTCAAAACGTGTAACTCTGTCTTCACTATCTTCTCAAAACGTGTAACTCTGTCTTCACTATCTTCTCAAAACGTAACTCTGTTTTTTAACTCTCAAAAAACTCTGTCTTCACATCTTCTCAAAACGTGTAACTTGTCTTCACTATCTGCTCAAAACGTAACTCTGTCTTCATTATCTTCTCAGAACATGTAACTCTGTCTTCACTATCTTCTCAAAACGTATAACTCTGTCTTCACTATCTTCTCAAAACGTAACTCTGTCTTCCCTACCTGCTCAAAACGTGTAAATCTGACTTCACTACCTGCTCAAAACGTAACTCTGTCTGCCCTACCTGCTCAAAACGCTCAAAACGTAAATCTGACTTCATTACCTGCTCAAAACGTGTAACTCTGTCTTCACTACCTGCTCAAAACGTAACTCTGTTTTACCGCGTGTCTGCTGGCAAGCGAACAGTGTAAGTCCAACTAAGCTGGCTTATTCAAACCGTGTATGTCTGCATTACTGGAAAACCGTATATGTCTGCATTACTGAAAACCGTGTATGTCTGCATTACTGAAAACCGTGTATGTCAGCATTACTGAAAACCGTGTATGTCTGCATTACTGTAAAACCGTGTATGTCTGCATTACTGGAAAACCATGTATGTCTGCATTACTGGAAAATCGCGTATGTCTGCATTACTGGAAAACCATGTATGTTTGCATTACTGGAAAATCGTGTATGTCTGCATTACTGAAAAACCGTGTATGTCTGCATTACTGGAAAACCGTGTATGTCTGCATTACTGAAAACCGTGTATGTCTGCATTAATGTAAAACCGTGTATGTCTGCATTACTGAAAAACCGTGTATGTCTGCATTACTGAAAAACCGTGTATGTCTGCATTACTGAAAAACCGTGTATGTCTGCATTACTGAAAAACCGTGTATGTCTGCATTAAAACCGTGTAAAAAACCGTGTATGTCTTACTGGAAAAACATGTCTGCATTACTGGAAAATCCATTACTGGAAAACCGTGTATGTCTGCAAAAACCGTTACTGGAAAAACCGTGTATGTCTGGAAAATCGTGTATGTCTGGATTACTGGAAAACCGTGTATGTCTGCATTACTGGAAAACCGTGTATGTCTGCATTAGTGGATAATCTGGAGAAACCGTGTATGTCTGAAACATTATTACTGGAAAACCGTGTATGTCTGGATTACTGAATACATTACTGGAAAATCGTGTATGTCTGTATTAAAATTGTGTATGTCTGCATTACTGGAAACCGTGTATGTCTGTATTACTGGAAACTGGAAATTACTGGAAAACCGTGTATGTCTGTATTACTGGAAAACCGTGTATGTCTGGAAAACATGTCTGCATTACTGGAAAAACCGTGTATGTCTGCATTAGTGGATAATTACTGTGTATGTCTGTATTATTGGAAAAAACCGTGTATGTCTGCATTGGACTGGATTAAAAACCGTGTATGTCTGCATTACTGGAAAATCGTGTATGTCTGCATTAGATTACTGGAATACCGTGTATGTCTGCATTACTGCCGTGGAAAATCGTGTATGTCTGGATTACTGGAATAATTGTTGTGGAAAATCGTCTGCATTACTGGAAAATTGTGTATGTCTGTATTACTGGAAAACCGTGTATGTCTGCATTACTGGAAAACCGTGTATGTCTGCATTACTGGAAAACCGTGTATGTCTGCATTACTGGAAAACCGTGTATGTCTGTGTCAGCTGATCGATGAGCAATACCTGTAAGTCGTTGTGTAATATGGGTCATTTTATTTATTTCAACATATGTCTATCCATTGACGTAAAAAGTAGGCAATTAGGAAATGGTTAAAATGTTTCATACACACGAAAAGTGTTCCTTCTTTTAAAACAACGCTGCATCATTTATTATTTTTTTTTTTTTGGGGGGGGGTTCTCAAAACGTCTAAAATTGGACTAACAAGGTTTGCTTGAAAGCAGTTCAAGAACGAACTGTCTAATGTGAAGGTAGGGCAAAATACTGCTCAGCAGAGGCTGTCAAACGGATAAAATTCGTTTTGTAACAAAGCGCACATTCGTTGTCCCACTGTTTCCGCGCATGCGTTTGCGAATTCTGGTCCCATACGGCACGGCTAAAGAGACTGATGCAGTCAGTAGTAATATGAGACACTTGACACGTCACGCCTCTTGCACATCCCACCCGGGTTGCGTACGTGAGTCACGTTGGTGGGCATGAAGACGGCAGTGGGGGGGGGGAGGGAGGGGAGGAGGAGGAGGGATATATGGCATACACAGTTGGGTTATCCTACAGACATCAGTACGGAAGAAAAGGAAACATGATACAGAGACAGAAGATTGGGGGGGGAGGGGGAGGAGGGATATATGGCATACACAGTTGGGTTATCCTACAGACATCAGTACGGAAGAAAAGGAAACAGGATACAGAGACAGAAGATTGGGGGGGGGAGGGAGGGAGGAGGTACGGATATTGGGGGAGGGGGAGGGATATATGGCATACACAGTTGGGTTATCCTACAGACATGAGTACGGAAGAAAAGGAAACAGGATACAGAGACAGAAGATTGGAGGGGGGAGCAAGTAACAATCTCATAGTTGATAAGATGAAAAAAAAAAAAACTTTGCTGGGTCTCAAGTTTATCACACATAATAACGGTAGCAGAGGATTTGAATCAGATTACGTCGAAAGTGACCAGTGTGTCAGGCAATCGTCTGGAGCTGTAGCTCAATAACCCCATACGTAAGAATGATAAAGTGACCTCACTTAAAAACCAAAGAGAAACTCAAAAAAAACACAAACAAAATAGAACAGAACGAAACAACGACACACAAACGACAACAGTATTTGACATCCATGACTTTGTTCACTGTCTGTCATCCTCCAGACAGAGACATGAACAAATTATTCTCATTCTACACCAAAGGCCTGCGAGGGATTCAAAGTACATTTTGGTCAAATACAATTTCAAACGAGACTGTTCTCCGAAAATGCAAAATAGACCACATGCATGATATCCTTCTTAAGAGAAATGGAGTTGGATAGGACATTATTCTAAGGAAATATGAAAGGAACGTCACAAAGACTGCCCTACATTGGGCCACAGAAGGAAAAGGAGACGTGGCAGGCCAAAAGACAACCTGGAGACGAATTTTTCTGTAGCTAACGAGATTAAGGACGGGGAGAAACCTGGAATTCCTAAACACGCTTGCCATGGAAAGAGAAAGATGGAGATCCTTCATTGCTGCCCTACATGCCGTATGGCACCATAGGCAGAAAGTACGAAACATTTATATGCCTTCGTTCTGGGCCCAGGCAACTATTGTCAGGTGTAGTTGTTGGAATGAGGCACTGATTAAGAAAGAATATTATACCCTTGGGCTTGTGATGTTTGAACGGTGGTAGGTTTAGCTAATTCAATAGTTGGCACTGACAGTGATATCACCATCTTGGCCATGATCTAAGTTGACGTCATTCAATATATACTGATACTATCAGCTTGGCCATGATCTAGGTCGACCTCAGTCTTTAGTGGTACTGGTACCTTCAGTTTGGCCTTGATCTAGATTAACCTAATTCAATAGGTACTGATAATTCAATAGGTACTCATATCACCAGCATGGACATAATATAGATTGACCTAGTTCAATAGGTACTGATATTACCAGCTTCATCATGATCAAGATTGATCTAGTTTAAAAGGTACTGATATCACCAGCTTGGCCGTGATCTAGATTGACCTAGTTCAATAGGTACTGATATCACCAGCTTGGCAATGATCTAGATTGACCTAGTTCAATGGGTACTGATATCACCAGCTTGGCAATGATCTAGATTGACCTAGTTCAATGGGTACTTATATCTCCAGTATGGTCATAATCTAGATTGATCTTAATTCAAGAGCTATTGATATCACCAGTATGACCATGATCTAGCTGACCCAGTCCAATGTATACTGACATCGTCAGCTTGGCCACCCATGATTTAGGTTGACAGTATTCAATAGCTACTGATCTCATCAGTTTGACCATTATCTAGATTGACCCTACTCAATAGATACTGATACCATCAGCGTGACCATGATTTAGGTTGAGCGCATTCAATAGATACTGATATCACCAATGGGGCCATGGTCTAGGTTAAATTAAGTCAATTGTTACTGATATCGTCAGGCTATCCATGATGTAGGTAAAACAGGTTCAACAGATATTGATATCATCATCTTAACTATCATCTACGTTGACCTAATTCAACAGATACTGGTATCACCAGCTTGATCATGATCTAGCTTAAACTAATACAATAGATACTGATATCATCGGATTAACCATGATCTAGCTTAAACTAATACAATAGATACTGAAATCATCGGATTAACCATGATCTAACTTAAACTAATTCAACAGATACTGATATCTCAGCTTAACCATGCTCTACGTTGACTTAACTCAGTACATACTGATGTCATCAGCTTAACCACGATCTACGTTGACCTAACTCAGTACATACTGATGTCATCAGCTTAACCGTGCTCTACGTTGACCTAACTCAGTACATACTGATGTCATCAGCTTAACCATGATCTACGTTGACCTAACTCAGTACATACTGATGTCATCAGCTTAATCATGATCTACGTTGACGTAATTTTATAGATGTTGATATCGTCAACTTAACCATGATCTACGTTGACGTAATTTTATAGATGTTGATATCGTCAGCTTGACCATGATCTACGTTGACCTTATTCAATAGATGCTGATGTCATCAGCGTGACCGCTATCATTACATTGGCTCCTTTTATACTTTTAATCATTCTTGCTAGATGGTGGAAATCAGAAAAAAATATTTTCTTATGAAGACAGTGCGAGAGCCATGTTGCCTCTTTCAACACACAATAAATCAACACAAAAGGCAATATTGTAATGAAATATGGTCATATAATTTGCTACACAATGCGTAAACTTAATAAAAGAATCTGTTGAATGAAATCTTCGATGGCTGTTTGTCGTCTAAACAACAGTGTGTATTTCTCATGGTTTGACAATGATTAGCGGTCCGGAAACTACCGATTCTGAGCACTATATTCGTCGACTTGAATGTTTTTCCAACCGCTTGGTCAGATGTATTAATTTGGTGTCTTTAAAGTCACAAATGAGATAATATTCAAGCACCGAGTCGGCGTATTCTTTGGCTAAGGCATAGTTCTTGTTGAAAAAATGTATAATGCCAAGGCACACTGTGGATTGAAAGATTGCAGCGGGCACCTCTGCGATTCGTAAGTCCTGTTGTATGTCAGTGAGCTGCCGGCGCGCGTCGAGCTCCAAAAATCGTGGGATGACGCTTCCGACGCGGTTTTCGAACACCGGTTTTCGCTGACCGGCGTCGTCGTCGTCGTCGTCGTCGGGAACGTTGCTCACGAATCGCTCCGTGAAGTACGCTGTCCACAAATTGGTGCAAAATTCCAGCATTGAAAAGCCCGCTTCACGTTTATTCGAGGCGATCAAAGACTTCCCCAGGTAATAATATCCGGCACACGCACGCACGTGATCACCGCCGAAAGTCTCCGCGGAGAAGTACACACACTCTGCAAAGTGGAGGGTAGCATCCTGGTAATGGCGCTGTGCAAGGTCTATTTTGCCTTGCGATTTGAATAGAGGGCCCTGGTGTAATCGAGACAAGCGGCACTGTTCGCTTCCTCTAATTCCCTCAGCTTATAGGTGGCCATGGCCAAGGACTGGAGTGCCTGGTCCAAAGCGTTTTTAAGAATGAAAGCGTCGCTCATGACGATGAACAGAGTGATGGCTTCACAGGACGTCAGTCCATATACTTCGGGCATAAGAGTCAAGCATGTCTGAAATTCCACAACAGCTGTCTTAATACCGCCCTGTAATTAAAAAAAAGAAGAAAAGAATTGAACGTATCTTTGGATGCCATGATATGAAGAAAAGGAAGTAATTTACACCGAGAGACCCTGTGGAGACTGTATACGTTTTAAGTTGAGCAAGTAATCGATAGACAGGTTTGCTTTTCTTCCGTCACCAGGGCCACCGAGAAAACTGAAATGTGTCAGTGAAGGAACGGTTTAGGGCTTCTCACCCTTGCAGCTAGTTCGACCCTATTATTGAAAAACTACGTGGCATATACATTTTGATTTGTTTTTGCAGCGCACTTAATAAGCCCCCCCCCCCCCCCGTCCCACAAGATCGAATTGTTTTGGTAGAATTTTAAATTTTGTTCGGGCTGCACTGTAAACAGCCAAGGGACCTTTAACGTGCACAGAGTGTTGGGATTTGCTCACGGCACCTCCTTTTTATCGTCCGTCTCCGATGGGACTAGGCGTCGATCCACCTACCCGGGGCGTGGTCGGAGTAGATTTTGCTATAAAAAAATCGAAAAAGACTGTCAACCATTGGTGGGGCTCAAACCCACTACCTTCGGGTTGAGAGGCCGACACCTTGCCTCTCGACTACCGAAGTCCGCTTTGCACTAGGGGGAACGAACTATAGGTGAAAATGGCTGCTAGCCATTATAGGATTCGTGCGAAAGAGCTGGTTAATGAAACTTATTTTTTTTAAGGAGCATGGTAAGTTCGGTTGGTAGCGCGCTTTCTCTTCATGGCGAGGTGGTGGTGCCGACGTAGAGGTCGCGGGTTCAATCCCCATGGTGGCAATGATTTGTTTCTCCGTTTATGCTATGTGTGTTGCTGTGGGGCTTAAATATTGTTTAATGTCATTTCTCTTCTTTTTTCGAAATGCCACTTGCCTCACTGCTTGTCTTGACCTTTTCAAGCACTATTGCTATGTCAGTAGGAAAGGGACATGCAAATGGAAGGGTGTGGAAATGAAACTAGCGGCAGCAACAGTAACAGCAAAAAAATGTTACTCTTTGTGGACAATACATAATTTGATATTTGCCTAATCTTATTATGGCTTTAAGTATACCCCAAAGGACATACAAATGTACGAATCGACGCTTGTCAGTACATTTCACATATGAATATAGTATCTGGACCGCATACAGCCATAAGGAAATATTATTCCACTTCACTTACTTTACTCCACCTTACTTTACTCTACTTTACTCTACCTTACTTTTACTTTACTTTACTTTACACTTTACTCTTACTCTACTTTACTCTACCTTACTTTACTCTACCTTACTTTACTCTACCTTACTTTACTCTGCTTTACTTTACTCTACTTTACTCTACCTTACTTTACTCTGCTTTACTCTACCTTACTTTACTCTACCTTACTTTACTCTACCTGCTTTACTCTACCTTACTTTACTCTACCTTACTTTACTCTACCTTACTTTACTCTTTACCTTTTTACTCTTTACTTTATTTTAGTTTACTCTACTGTACCTACTTTACTCTACCTACTTTACTCTACTTCTACTCTGTAGTTTACTCTACTTTTTACTCTACCTTACTTTACTCTACCTTACTTTACTCTACTGTACTTTACTCTACCTTACTTTACTCTACTCTTACTTTACTCTACTTTACTTTACTCTGCTTTACTCTACTGTACTTTACTCTACATTACTTTACTCTACCTTACTTTACTCTACCTTACATCTACCTTTTTACTCTACCTTACTTTACTCTACCTTACTTTACTCTACCTTACTTTACTCTACCTTCTTACTGTGTACTCTACCTTACTTTACTCTTACCTTACTTTACTCTACCTCTTTACTCTACATTACTCTCTACCTTACTTTACTCTACTTTACTCTACCTTTACTCTGCTTTACTCTACCCTTTACTCTACTTTACTCTACCTCTTTACATTACTTTACTTTACTCTGCTTTACTTTAATCTACTTTACTCTACTCTACTTACTTTACTCTACCTTACTTTACTCTACTATACTTTAAATCTACCTTACTTTACTCTGCTTTACTCTACCTTACTTTACTCTATCTGTACTTTACTCTACCTTACTTTACTCTGCTTTACTCTACCTTACTTTACTCTACCTTACTTTACTCTACCTTCTTCTCTACCTTACTTTACTCTATACTTTCTTACTCTACCTTACTTTACTCTACCTTACTTTAATCTACCTTACTTTACTCTACTGTTTACTCTGCTTTACTCACTGCTACCTTACTTTAATCTGCTGTACTTTACTCTACCTTACTTTAATCTTACTGCTCTACCTTTTTAATCTGCACTCTACCTTAGCACAATCTGCTTTGCTCTCTACTTTTAGCAATCTGTACTCTACCTTACTTTGCTCTTACTTTACTTTAGTTTAATGTACTGTACTTCACTCTACTTAACACTCTACCTTCCTTTACTCTACTGTACTTTACTCTACCTTGCTTCATCTTACCTTACTTTACTCTACTCTTTACTCTACCTTCTGTACTCTGTACTCTACCTTCTTTACTCTACCTTACTTTAATGTACTGTACCTTACCTCATTTCCCCACTTTAGTTTAATGTACTGTACTCTACCTTACTTTACTCTACTTTTTACTCTATCACTGTACTCTACCTTACTCTCCACTTTAGTTTTACTCTACTGTACTTTACTCTACCTTACATTACTCTACTAGTTTACTCTACTGTACGTTACTCTACCTTACTGTACTCTACCTTACTTTACTCTACTTACCACACTCTCTACCTTAGTTTACTCTACACTTTGCTCTACATACCTTTTATATTTTACTCTAGTTTACTCTACCTTACTTTACTCTACCTTACTTTACTCTACCTTACTTTACTCTACTATACTCTACCTTACATTACTCTTACCATACTCTACCTACCTTACTTTACTCTACTCTACTATACTCTACCTTACATTACTCCTTAGTTTACTCTACCATACTCTGCTTTACTTTACTTACTTTACTCTATACTTTGCTCTACTTTACTTTTTTGCTTACTCTACCTTACTTTACTCTAGTTTACTCTACTCTGCTATACTCTACCTTACTTTACTCTACTTTACTTTACTCTACTTTACTCTTTACCTTACTTTACTCTTAGTTCACTGCTTTACTCTACCTTACTTTAGTTTATCACTTTACTCTACCTTACATTACTCTACCTACCATACTCTATCTTACTCTATTACTTTAGTTTACCCTAATTTACTCTATCTTTTTACTCTACATTTACTCTACTTACTTTACTCTACCTTTTACTCTACTTTTAGTTTACTCTACTACTTTACTCTACCTTACTTTACTCTGCTATCACCTTAATCCTTACTTTACTATACTTACTCCTTACATTACTTCTTTACTTTACTCTACCTTACTTTAATCTACCTTACTTTACTCTACTTTACTCTTTTATCTACCTTACATTACTTTACTATACTCTACCTTTACTCTAATACTTTAGTCTACCTTACTTTACTATTATACTCTACCTTACTTTACTTTAGTTTAGTTACTATACTTACCTTACATTACTTTAGTTTACTACTACTATACTCTACACTTTACTCTACCTTAGTTTACTCTACCTATACTCTACCTTACATTACTTTACTTTACTCTACTTTTTAGTACCTTACTTTACCATACTTTACTCTACCTTACTTTGGTCTACCTTACTTTAGTCTACCTTACTTTACCATACTTTACTCTACCTTACTTTACTCTACCTTAGTTTATCTACCTTACTTTACTCTACCTTACTTTACTCTATCTGACTTTAGTCTACCTTACTTTACCATACTTTTCTACATTACTTTAGTCTACTTTTCATATACTCTACCTTACTTTAGTCTACCTTACTTTACCATAGTTACTCTACTATACTTTTGTCTACCTTACATTACATTTACTCTACCTTACTTTAGTTTACCTTAATTTACCATACTTTACTCTGCCTTACTTTAGTCTACCTTAATTTACCATACTTTACTCTACCTTACTTTAGTCTACCTTACTGTAGTCTACTCTAATTTAATCTATTTTGCTCGACCTTACTTTTGTCTACCTTACTTTACCATACTTTACTCTACACCTTTAGTCTACCTTACTTTACATACTTTACTCTACCTTACTTTAGTCTACCTTACTTTACCATTTACTTTACCTTACTTTAGTCTACCTTACTTTACCATACTTTACTCTACCTATAGTCTACCTTACTTTACCATACTTTACTCTACCTTACTTTACCCATTATAATTTTACCAGCACATTTAGTTTACCCCACTATACTCTACCTTACATTACTTTAGTTTACTCACTATACTCTCTACCTTACATTACTTTAGTTTACTTCCTCTACCTTACTTTACTTTAGTACTCATTAGCCTACCTTTACATTACTTTACTATAATTTACTATGCTCTACCTTACTTTACTTTACTTTAGTTTATCTCACTATACTCTACCTACATTACTTTGAATAGAAGTATCAATACTACACTACCTACATTACTTTAGTTACTTTACTCTACCTTACCTTACTCTACCTTACTTTACTCTACCTTACTTTACTCTACCTTACTTTACTCTACCTTACTTTACTCTACCTTACTTTACTCTACCTTACTTTACTCTGCTTTACTCTACCTTACTTTACTCTGCTTTACTCTACCTTACTTTACTCTGCTCTACTCTACTTTACTTTACTCTGCTTTACTCTACCTTACTTTACTCTGCTTTACTCTACCTTACTTTACTCTGCTTTACTCTACCTTACTTTACTCTGCTTTATTCTACTTTACTTTGCTCTGCTTTACTCTACATTACTTTACTCTGCTTTACTCTACCTTACTTCACTCTGCTTTACTCTACCTTACTTTACTCTGCTTTACTCTACTTACTTAACTCTGCTTTACTCTACCTTACTTTACTCTGCTTTACTCTACCTTACTTTACTCTGCTTTACTCTACCTTACGTTACTCTGCTTTACTCTACCTTACTTTACTCTGCTTTACTCTACCTTACTTTAGTTTCTAATTTACCTTACATTACTTTACTATACACTACTATACTCTACCTACATTACTTACTATACTCTACTATACTCTTTACCTTACATTACTTTAGTTTAGTTTACCTACTATACTCTTACCTTACATTACTTTAGTTTTACTTTACTATAATTTCACCTTTATTACTTTACTATACTTATTTCATTTTACTTAGTATACTCACTATACTCTACCTTTACATTACTTACTTTAGTTTACTCTACTATACTCTACCTTACATTACTCTTACTTTAGCTCTACCTTACTTTACTCTACTTTACTTTTCTGCTTTAGTATACTCTACTATACTCTGCTTTACCTACCTTACTTTACTCTACTTTACTTTACTCTGCTTTACTCTACCTTACTTTACTCTCTTTACTTTTTACTCTGCTTTTACTCTACCTACATTACATTACTTTACTCTACTAATTTACTCTACTATACTCTACCTTACTTTACTCTACTTTACTATACTCTACCTTACTTTACTCTACCTTACTTTGCTCTACCTTACTTTACTCTACCTTGCTTTACTCTGCTACTATACTCTACCTTACTTTGCTCTGCATTACTTTACTCTACCTTACTTTACTCTACCTTCTTTATCTATTTACTTTTACTCTACTATACTCTACCTACATTACTCTATTACTTTACTTTAGTTTACACTCTACCTTACTTTACTCTACCTTACATTACTCTACCTTACTTTACTTTACTTTAGTTTACTCTGCTTTACTCTACCTTGCTTTACTCTGCTTTATTACTTACTTAGTTTACTCTACTATACTCTACCTTACATTACTTTAGTTTACTCTACTATACTCTACCTACATTATCACTATACTCTACCTACATTACTTTAGTTTACTCTTACTATATCACCTTACATTACTTTAGTTTAGTTTTACTCTATTATACTCTACCTTACTTTACTTTAGTTTACTCCTACTATACTTGAAGCTTACATTACTTATTACTCTACTATACTCTACTCTTTGTATTACTTTAGTTACTCTCATTTTACTCTACCTTACATTACTTTACTTTGCTCTGCTTTACTCTACCTTACTTTACTCTACCTTACTTTACTCTACCTTACTTTACTCTACCTTACTTTACTCTACCTTACTTTACTCTACCTTACTTTACTCTACCTTACTTTAGTCTACCTTACTTTACTCTACCTTACTTTACTCTACCTTACTTTACTCTACCTTACTTTACTCTACCTTACTTTACTCTACCTTACTTTACTCTACCTTACTTTACTCTACCTTACTTTACTTTACCTTACTCTACTCCACCTTACTTTACTCTACCTTACTTTACTCTGCTTTACTCTACCTTACTTTACTCTGCTTTACTCTACCTTACTTTACTCTACCTTACTTTACTCTGCTTTACTCTACCTTACTTTACTCTGCTTTACTCTACCTTACTTTACTCTGCTTTACTCTACCTTACTTTACTCTGCTTTACTCTACCTTACTTTACTCTGCCTTACTTTACTCTACCTTACTTTACTCTACCTTACTTTACTCTACCTTACTTTACTCTACCTTACTTTACTCTGCTTTACTCTACCTTACTTTACTCTACCTTACTTTACTCTGCTTTACTCTACCTTACTTTACTCTACCTTACTTTACTTTGCCTTACTCTACTCTACCTTACTTTAATCTACCTTACTTTACTCTACCTTACTTTACTCTACCTTACTCTACTCTACCTTACTTTACTCTACCTTACTTTACTCTGCTTTACTCTACCTTACTTTACTCTGCTTTACTCTACCTTACTTTACTCTACCTTACTTTACTCTACCTTACTTTACTCTACCTTACTTTACTCTGCTTTACTCTACCTTACTTTACTCTACCTTACTTTACTCTACCTTACTTTACTCTACCTTACTTTACTCTACCTTACTTTACTCTGCTTTACTCTACCTTACTTTACTCTACCTTACTTTACTCTACCTTACTTTACTCTACCTTACTTTACTCTACCTTACTTTACTCTACCTTACTTTACTCTGCTTTACTCTACCTTACTTTACTCTGCTTTACTCTACCTTACTTTACTCTACCTTACTTTACTCTACCTTACTTTACTCTACCTTACTTTACTCTACCTTACTTTACTCTACCTTACTTTACTCTACCTTACTTTACTCTACCTTACTTTACTCTACCTTACCTTACTCTACCTTACTTTACTCTACCTTACTTTACTCTACCTTACTTTACTCTACCTTACTTTACTCTACCTTACTTTACTCTACCTTACTTTACTCTACCTTACTTTACTCTGCTTTACTCTACCTTACTTTACTCTGCTTTACTCTACCTTGCTTTACTCTGCTTTACTCTACCTTACTTTACTCTGCTTTACTCTACCTTACTTTACTCTGCTCTACTCTACTTTACTTTACTCTGCTTTACTCTACCTTACTTTACTCTGCTTTACTCTACCTTACTTTACTCTGCTTTACTCTACCTTACTTTACCTGCTTTACTCTACTTTACTTTACTCTGCTTTACTCTACATTACTTTACTCTGCTTTACTCTACCTTACTTTACTCTGCTTTACTCTACCTTACTTTACTCTGCTTTACTCTACCTTACTTAACTCTGCTTTACTCTACCTTACTTTACTCTGTTTACTCTACCTAACTTTGCTCTGCTTTACTCTACCTTATGTTACTCTGCTTTACTCTACTTTACTTTACTCTGCTTTACTCTACCTTACTTTACTCTACCTTACTTTACTCTACTTTACTTTGCTCTGCTTTACTCTACCTTACTTTACTCTACCTTACTTTACTCTACCTTACTTTACTCTACCTTACTTTACTCTACCTTACTTTACTCTACCTTACTTTACTCGACCTTACTTTAGTCTACCTTACTTTACTCTACCTTACTTTACTCTACGTTACTTTACTCTACCTTACTTTACTCTACCTTACTTTACTCTACCTTACTTTACTCTACCTTACTTTACTCTACCTTACTTTACTCTACCTTACTTTACTCTACATTACTTTACTCTACCTTACTTTACTCTGCTTTACTCTACCTTACTTTACTCTGCTTTACTCTACCTTACTTTACTCTACCTTACTTTACTCTACCTTACTTTACTCTACCTTACTTTACTCTACCTTACTTTACTCTACATTACTTTACTCTACCTTACTTTACTCTGCTTTACTCTACCTTACTTTACTCTGCTTTACTCTACCTTACTTTACTCTGCTTTACTCTACCTTACTTTACTCTGCTTTACTCTACCTTACTTTACTCTGCCTTACTTTACTCTACCTTACTTTACTCTACCTTACTTTACTCTACCTTACTTTACTCTACCTTACTTTACTCTGCTTGACTCTACCTTACTTTACTCTACCTTACTTTACTCTGCTTTACGCTACCTTACTTTACTCTACCTTACTTTACTCTGCCTTACTCTACTCTACCTTACTGTAATCTACCTTACTTTACTCTACCTTACTTTACTCTACCTTACTCTACTCTACCTTACTTTACTCTACCTTACTTTACTCTGTTTTACTCTACCTTACTTTACTCTACTTTACTCTACTCTACCTTACTTTACTCTACCTTACTTTACTCTGCTTTACTCTACTCTACCTTACTTTACTCTACCTTACTTTAATCTGCTTTACTCTACTCTACCTTACTTTACTCTACCTTACTTTACTCTGCTTTACTCTACTTTACCTTACTTTACTCTGCTTTACTCTACCTTACTTTACTCTGCTTTACTCTACCTTACTTTACTCTGCTTTACTCTACTCTACCTTACTTTACTCTACCTTACTTTACTCTGCCTTACTCTACTCTACCTTACTTTACTCTACCTTACTTTACTCTACCTTACTTTACTCTACCTTACTTTACTCTACCTTACTTTACTTTACCTTACTTTACTCTACCTTACTTTACTCTACCTTACTTTACTCTACCTTACTTTACTCTGCTTTACTCTACCTTACTTTACTCTACCTTACTTTACTCTGCTTTACTCTACCTTACTTTACTCTACCTTACTTTACTCTGCTTTACGCTACCTTACTTTACTCTACCTTACTTTACTCTGCTTTACTCTACCTTACTTTACTCTACCTTACTTTACTCTACCTTACTTTACTCTGCTTTACTCTACCTTACTTTACTCTACCTTACTTTACTCTACCTTACTTTACTCTACCTTACTTTACTCTACCTTACTTTACTCTACCTTACTTTACTTTGCTTTACTCTACCTTACTTTACTCTGCTTTACTCTACCTTACTTTACTCTACCTTACTTTACTCTACCTTACTTTACTCTACCTTACTTTACTCTGCTTTACTCTACCTTACTTTACTCTACCTCACTTTACTCTACCTTACTTTACTCTACCTTACTTTACTCTACCTTACTTTACTCTGCTTTACTCTACCTTACTTTACTCTACCTTACTTTACTCTACCTTACTTTACTCTACCTTACTTTACTCTACCGTACTTTACTCTACCTTACCTTACTCTGCTTTACTCTACCTTACTTTACTCTGCTTTACTCTACCTTACTTTACTCTACCTTACTTTACTCTACCTTACTTTACTCTACCTTACTTTACTCTACCCTACTTTACTCTACCTTACTTTACTCTACCTTACTTTACTCTACCTTACTTTACTCTACCTTACTTTACTCTACCTTACTTTACTATACCTTACTTTACTCTACCTTACTTTACTCTACCTTACTTTACTCTACCTTACTTTACTCTACCTTACTTTACTCTACCTTACTTTACTCTACCTTACTTTACTCTACCGTACTTTACTCTACCTTACCTTACTCTGCTTTACTCTACCTTACTTTACTCTGCTTTACTCTACCTTACTTTACTCTACCTTACTTTACTCTACCTTACTTTACTCTACCTTACTTTACTCTACCCTACTTTACTCTACCTTACTTTACTCTACCTTACTTTACTCTACCTTACTTTACTCTACCTTACTTTACTCTACCTTACTTTACTATACCTTACTTTACTCTACCTTACTTTACTCTACCTTACTTTACTCTACCTTACTTTACTCTGCTTTACTCTACCTTACTTTACTCTGCTTTACTCTACCTTACTTTACTCTGCTTTACTCTACCTTACTTTACTCTGCTTTACTCTACCTTACTTTACTCTGATTTACTCTACCTTACTTTACTCTACCTTACTTTACTCTGCTTTACTCTACTTTACTTTACTCTGCTTTACTCTACCTTACTTTACTCTGCTTTACTCTACCTTACTTTACTCTACCTTACTTTACTCTGCTTTACTCTACCTTACTTTACTCTGCTTTACTCTACCTTACTTTACTCTACCTTACTTTACTCTACCTTACTTTACTCTACCTTACTTTACTCTGCTTTACTCTACCTTACTTTACTCTACCTTACTTTACTCTGCTTTACTCTACCTTACTTTACTCTACCTTACTTTACTCTGCTTTACTCTACCTTACTTTACTCAGCTTTACTCTACCTTACTTTACTCTACCTTACTTTACTCTACCTTACTTTACTCTACCTTACTTTACTCTACCTTACTTTACTCTACCTTACTTTACTCTACCTTACTTTACTCTACCTTACTTTACTCTACCTTACTTTACTCTACCTTACTTTACTCTACCTTACTTTACTCTACCTTACTTTACTCTACCTTACTTTACTCTACCTTACTTTACTCTACCTTACTTTACTCTACCTTACTTTACTCTGCTTTACTCTACCTTACTTTACTCTGCTTTACTCTACCTTACTTTACTCTACCTTACTTTACTCTGCTTTACTCTACATTACTTTACTCTACCTTACTTTACTCTGCTTTATTCTACCTTACTTTACTCTGCTTTACTCTACCTTACTTTACTCTACCTTACTTTACTCTGCTTTACTCTACCTTACTTTACTCTGCTTTACTCTACTTTACTTTACTCTACCTTACTTTACTCTGCTTTACTCTACCTTACTTTACTCTGCTTTACTCTACCTTGCTTTACTCTACCTTACTTTACTCTGCTTTACTCTACCTTGCTTTACTCTGCTTTACTCTACCTTACTTTACTCTGCTTTACTCTACCTTGCTTTACTCTGCTTTACTCTACCTTGCTTTACTCTGCTTTACTCTACCTTACTTTACTCTGCTTTACTCTACCTTGCTTTACTCTGCTTTACTCTACCTTACTTTACTCTGCTTTACTCTACCTTGCTTTACTCTGCTTTACTCTACCTTATTTTACTCTGCTTTACTCTACTTTACTTTACTCTGCTTTACTCTACCTTACTTTACTCTGCTTTACTCTACCTTGCTTTACTCTGCTTTACTCTACCTTACTTCATACTCTGCTTTACTCTACCTTGCTTTACTCTGCTTTACTCTACCTTACTTTACTCTGCTTTACTCTACCTTGCTTTACTCTGCTTTACTCTACCTTACTTTACTCTGCTTTACTCTACTTTACTTTACTCTGCTTTACTCTACCTTACTTTACTCTGCTTTACTCTACCTTACTTTACTCTGCTTTACTCTACCTTACTTTACTCTGCTTTACTCTACTTTACTCTACCTTACTTTACTCTACCTTGCTTTACTCTGCTTTACTCTACCTTACTTTACTCTACCTTACTTTACTCTGCTTTACTCTACCTTACTTTACTCTGCTTTACTCTACCTTACTTTACTCTACCCTTACTTTATTTTACCTTACTTTAAGCTACTTTATTCTACCTTACTTTAGTCTAACTTACTTTACTATACTTTACTCTACCTTACTTTGTCTTCTTTACTTTAGTATACCTTACTTTAGTCTACCTTACTTTTGTCTACCTTACTTTACAACACTTTACTCTACCTTATTTTACTCTACCTTACTTTACTCTACCCTTCATTTTCCTACTTTACTCTACCTTACTTTAGTCTACCTTACTTTACCATACTTTACTCTACCTTACTTTAGTCTACCTCTACTCTACTCTCTACTCTACTCTACCTTACTTACTTTATTACTTTTTTACTTGTCTTACTTACCTACTCAACTCTACTTATTTTATCTTACTTTTTATATTTTACTTTACTGTATCTACTTCTAATTTACTTTTAACTTTATCTCACTCTTTTTATTTTATCTTACTTTACTTTACCTTACTTACCTACTTTAATCTTATTTTACTTTATCTAATTTTATTTTATTTCTACTTACTTTATCTTACTTTACTTTATCTTACTACTCTGAGGGACTTATTCTAAGGAAAGAGAGAAAGAGAGAGACTCTACCTAGAGAGAGAGAGAGAGAGAGAGAGACTCTACTCTACTCTATTCTAGAGAGAGAGAGACCTCAGAGAGAGAGACTCTACTCTATTCTACCTCAGAGAGACTCACTTATTCTACTCTAGAGAGAGAGAGAGAGAGAGAGAGAGAGAGAGAGAGACTCTACAGACAGACAGACAGACTACCTCTAGAAGCTTAACCTTATCTTACTTTATTTGATCTCCTTTACTTCTACCTTTTTGGTTTTACGTTATCTTAGTTTACTTAACTACTTATTACTTTATTTTATCTTTATATATTTTATCTTACCTACTCTACTTCTATTACTTTATCTTTTACTTTATTCAACTCTACTTGACTTTAATTTATGTTACTAGTTTACTCTACTTTCTTTATCTACTCTACTTTATCTTACTTTCCATACTTCTACTTTATCTGACTTTTTATTTTCATTTTACATTACTTACTTTACTTTATCTTACTTTAGTTTATATTACTTTTTAGTTAATTATTTGCTTTCATTTTACTTTATCTTACTTTTTTACCTTTACTTTCCTTCAGTTTATCTCTACTGTACTTTATTCTTTACTTATTTTACGTTACTTTAATTTACTTACTTACTTTTCTCTACTACTACTTCTACTTTACTTTTTACTTTTTACTTTGTATTTTTATTTTACTTTATCTTACTTTATTTTATCTCTTACCTTACTGTACTCTACTTAAATTTACTTCACTTTACTCTACTGTACTTTACTTTACTTTACTTTGTTTTACTTTACTTTACTTCACTTTACCTTACTTTATTTAACTTTACTTGACTTTACTGTACTTTTTATCTTACTTAACTTTGCTTAATTTTATCTTACTTACTTTTCCTTACTTTACTTTACTTTATTTACTTACACTACTTTATTTACATTACTTACTTTACTTAATTTCTACTGTACTCACTTTACTTTACTGTACTTTCTGTTTTACTTTATCCATATTACCTACTTACTTTATTTTACTTCGCTTTACTTTTATCCTACCTTACTTTACGTTAATTTACTGTACTTTACTTTATTCTATTTACTTTATCTTCCTGTACTTTAGTTTACTTTATTTTACTTTACTTTACTTCTTTATTAATATTTATTTCTTTACTGGTACTTACTTACTTTATCTTACTTTACTTTACTTTACTTTACTTTACTTACTTGACTTTACTTATTTCACTTTTACTTGACTACTTTACTACTTAACTTATGTACTTTACTTTACTTTACTTACCTTACTTTACTTTACCTTACTTTACTACTCTACTGTACTTACTGTCTACTGTAATTTACCTACTCTCTACTGTACTCTACTGTACTCTACTGTACTCTACTGTACCTTCACTTCCCACTTTGCTCTACTCTACTCTACTCTACTTTACTCTACTTCTATTCTACTCTAGTCTACTCTACTCTACTCTACTCTACTCTACTGTACTCTACTGTACTCTACTGTACTCTACTGTACTCTACTCTACTCTACTCTACTGTACTCTACTGTACTCTACTCTACTCTACTCTACTGTACTCTACTGTACTCTACTGTACTCTACTCTACTCTACTCTACTGTACTCTACTCTACTCTACTGTACTCTACTGTACTCTACTCTACTCTACTCTACTCTTCCTTACTTTACTGTACTCTATTCTACTGTACTCTACTGTACTCTACTGTTCTACTGTACTCTACTACTCTACTGTACTCCTATTCTACTCTACTCTACTGTACTCTACTCTACTGTACTGTACTCTACTGTACTCTACTCTACTGTACTCTACTGTACTGTACTCTACTGTACTCTACTCTACTCTATTCTGTACTCTACTGTACTCTACTCACTCTACTCTACTCTCTACTGTACTCTACTGTACTGTACTCTACTGTGTACTCTACTCTACTCTACTCTACTCTACTCTACTCTACTCTACTCTACTCTACTCTACTCTACTCTACTCTACTCTACTCTACTCTACTCTACTCTACTCTACTCTACTCTACTCTACTCTACTCTACTCTACTCTACTCTACTCTACTCTACTCTACTCTACTCTACTCTACTCTACTCTACTTTACTCTACTCTACTCTACTCTACTCTACTCTACTCTACTCTACTCTACTCTACTCTACTCTACTCTACTCTACTCTACTCTACTCTACTCTACTCTACTCTACTCTACTCTACTCTACTCTACTCTACTCTACTCTACTCTACTCTACTCTACTCTACTCTACTCTACTCTACTCTACTCTACTGTACTCTACTCTACTCTACTCTACTCTACTCTACTCTACTCTACTCTACTCTACTCTACTCTACTCTACTCTACTCTACTCTACTCTACTCTACTCTCTACTCTACTCTACTCTACTCTACTCTACTCTACTCTACTCTACTCTCTTTCTCTACTCTACTCTACTCTACTCTACTCTACTCTACTCTACTTCTACTCTACTCTACTCTACTCTACTCTACTCTACTCTACTCTTACTCTACTCTACTCTACTCTACTCTACTCTACTCTACTCTACTCTACTCTACTCTACTCTACTCTACTCTACTCTACTCTACTCTACTCTACTCTACTCTACTCTACTCTGCTCTACTCTACTACTTACTCTACTCTACTCTACTGTACTCTACTCTACTCTACTCTACTCTACTCTACTCTACTCTACTCTACTCTACTCTACTCTACTCTACTCTACTCTACTCTCTACTCTACTCTACTCTACTCTACTCTACTCTACTCTACTCTACTCTACTCTACTCTACTCTACTCTACTCTACTCTACTCTACTCTACTCTACTCTACTCTCTACTCTTCCTTACTCTACTCTGTTGTACTCTACTCTTCTCTTACTTTGGTTTGTTGTACTCTACTCTTCCTTACTTTGGTTTGTTGTACTCTACTCTTCCTTACTTTGGTTTGTTGTACTCTACTCTTCCTTACTTTGGTTTGTTGTACTCTACTCTTCCTTACTTTGGTTTGTTGTACTCTACTCTTCTTCTTTGGTTTGTTGTACTTACTCTTCCTTACTTTGGTTTGTTGTACTCTACTCTTCCTTACTTTGGTTTGTTGTACTCTACTCTTCCTTACTTTGGTTTGTTATACTCTACTCTTCCTTACTTTGGTTTGCTATACTCTACTCTTCCTTACTTTGGTTTGCTGTACTCTACTCTTCCTTACTTTGGTTTGCTGTACTTTCTTCTTTGGTTTACTTCCTTACTTTGGTTTGCTATACTCTACTCTACTCTACTCTCGCTTACTTCACTTTATTTTACTTTTACTTTGCTCCACTTTACCGACCTCATACATGCTTTCCATCGCGTTACAGAATATCTCATCAACCAAACTGGCTGTGACCAAATTCTTCTGGCCCAGTCTCTGTGATCTCTCGGTTTTATGATTGGATAGATCTGTTTGCCCGCGGATGATACGCAGCCTCAAACACAGACTTTTGTGCTGCCAGTCCTGCTGCTGATGCTTCTCGCAGCAGTAATAGGTCACTCCACACAGTGCACAGCACATTCTCCCTGGCAGGGCGCACATCTCGCACGTGGTATTAACACCCTTGGGGTTGGCCAGGTGCATCATGGGGACAAACTGTGACTTGCTCTTATCAGAGCCCCCGTGCAATTTGCGTGTGGACTGAAGAAGACTGTTGATGGCTTTAGTCTGGGGGAGAGAAGGGTGGTGTTGGTATTCATATATAT
>JAXRKP010001522.1:72500-85000 GCA_037039925.1 Doris montereyensis | reverse complement strand
CCTGTATCTCAATAAACAAGCTCAATACAACATTCTCAATTTTTTTAACGGACATTTTAAAATGAACAACCTTGTTTGGGTGGTTAACGGCATTTTGATAGTTTTCAATCTTACAATCCTGCATCTCAATAAAGAGTTGTTCATCTATTTTTTGTGTGTGCAAATTCTCACTTTTGCCTACATAACGGACATAATAAAATGAACAGGAACGTTTGCACTAGAGTTATACATTTGCGATTGTGCTTGATAATATTTTATTTTTTTGTAGCTGATTCCGATCTTTGTTTACTGCCATCTACACATTCTCAATCAGAGTTGTTCTTCTATTTTTGTGTGTATCAAAACACTTGGTTTTATGACCATACAATATTCCGATGGGTATTTAATCATACATTAACAATTTGTAACTAAGTTTCTACACAAGGATAAGCGCAAGAATGTAAGATGCATTGCAAACTATCAAACATTAATTTGCGATTTGATTTTTTTTTTTTTTTGTAGCTGATTCCGATCTTTGTTTACTCAAGCCACCTGATTATGCATTCTCAATCAAACATTGTACTTTTTAAGCGCTTTGCGCTCTATCATCAACAACACTTGGTTTTATGACCATACAATATTCCGATGGGTATTTAATCATAATTTATTAACAATTTGTAACTGTACTGTTTCTACACAAGGATAAGCGCAAGAATTAAGATCATGTACACAATCAAACTGTTAACTTGATTACCATTAATGATTATGATCATGTACACAATCAAACTGTTAACGATTACCATTAATGATTATGATCATTTTTTCAAACTGTTAACTTGATTACCATTAATGATTATGATCATGTACACAATCAAACTGTTAACTTGATTACCATTAATGATTATGATTTACACAATCCAAACTGTTAACTTGATTACCATTAATGATTATGATCATGTACACAATTAAACTGTTAACTTGATTACCATTAATGATTATGATCATGTACACAATCAAACTGTTAACTCGATTAATTAATGAGTATATCATGTACACAATCAAACTGTATTGATTACAATGAGTATGACTCTCAATCAAACTGTTAACTTGATTACCATTAATGAGTATGATCATGTACACAATCAAACTGTTAACTTGATTACCATTAATCATTATGATCATCTTCGTCTCCATTGCTAGATCTACCATTTTTTTCTGGTGTTGTGGCTTATGGGTCCGTTTAGTTTTCTGATCCTTATGTTAGAAGTTTGAGCCCCTATTCCCCCTATTCAAGGTTTCCTGTTGAGTTTATGGAAAATTCCCTTTACACATTATACGTACTCCAATCAAGTATAAAATGAATGCCCAAAATATTGCAGTGGAAGAATCTAGTCCGTATGCTAGGTACACATGGCATTCCTCTGTATGCTCTTTGAAGTTGAGAGAGCACAGTGGTTTCCGCCAAAATGTACGGTCCTCGGGTGACAAAAAAATCGTGCATTTTGACGAAGGGGCATTTTGACGAAGGGGCATTTTGACGAAGGGCATTTTGACGAAGGGGCATTTTGACGAAGGGGCATTTTGACGGAGTCAAGGACCACAACCCACTACATGTATTTACATTGCTTTTCTTGTTTGGACATAAACTCTTTTGTTTTGTTAGCTGTTTGTAATCGTTTGGGTTTGCTTATTGTTACTTGGTTTGAGGATAAGACTCAATTATAGGCCCAAAATCTTCTCATAGATTATTCATTTTTCTCTCACTCAAGACTACAGGAGGCAATAATATGGTGGATACATTCAGCAACTTGGAGGAATATTTTTTTTATTTGTTGACACGCATGTCATAAAAATGACACAAGATCTTTGTCAGATTTGCTCACCGTGGTCAAGAGAGAGAGCCGATCAGTGTTAATCTGGCAGACCAACGTGGACAGCCGAGTTAGGGAGGAACAGGTAGGGTGACAAGAGTTGAGACAACCGAGACTAGCATTTTCGTGTGTACATGTGCACATACTTAACATAGATCTAGATGCCACACACACGCACACACGCACACACACACACACACACACACACAAACAGAGTGACACGTGCGAAAAGAATACAAATGTAACCAATTGAGGACATACTTGCAAAAGCATGTTGCATTTTGGCGAAGTCAAGCCAGCCGTTGTTGCATTTTGAAGGGGGGGGTAATTAGCGTTGTAAAATTCGGTGACATAAAAACATCGTGCATTGTGACGAAACGTGCATTTTGGCGGCGTACAATATGACGGCGTGCGTGCAATTTGGCGGCGTGCAATTTGGCGGTGTGTATTTTGGCGGTGTGTATTTTGGCGGTGTGTATTTTGGCGGTGTGTATTTTTTGGCGGTGTGTATTTTGGGGTGGTGTATTTTGGCGGTGTGTATTTTGGCAATTTGGCGATGTGCACTATGGCGGCGTGCATTTTGGCAGCGTGCAATTTGGCGGTGTGCAATTTGGCGGTGTGCAATTTGGCGACGTGCAATTTGCCGGTGTGCAATTTGGCGGAGATTACACTGTATTATGGTTGGAAAAGGCTTGTCGGGAGAACATTTGTTAAGCGCGAAGAGCATGATTAAGCGAATAAATGCTCCTCACAAGAGCTTTACTTAATACTATACAACGACTACCGTCATCATATCTTAACGTCCCATTTCTTTCGCTTTCGATCATGCACTAAAACTATATTGCAGCCTGTTAAACTTACAAACATTAGTTCAATTTTTGCGGAGACAGCAAACGGACAGCGTTTCTGTTTTCTTTCTTCTTCTTCGCGAAAATGAACGAAAGAGAGTTTGAATCACCTGGCTGTGAATTTGAAATTGACAATACTGATATTTAATATTGCTCAGATTCTGAATGATCTGATTGATTCTTATCTTTGGATATCCCTTTCATAGCAGAATGTACATCTACAAACTTCATAGCGACGATGACAAGTACCCTCTTGCTGCCCTTTCAAAGAGTTTTTTTCTTTGAAGCCAGAGGTGTGGACAAACAGTCTCACGAAATAAAAAATTGGATGTTGCTATAGATGTTTTATACTTTATGATTCATAGGAACACCATGAATTTCCAATAGCTCATACCAGACAAACACATCTGATAATATTTAAGGGACATCGAGAGCAATCGAAAGTGGAAAGAAACGGAAATGGAATGAAAGATCTTGGAAAAGGAACAAAGCCAAGATTTCCAGGAACCTTGGCGCGGCGAGCATGTATTTCTTTCCGAGGACAGGAAGTGACAGCTAGAACGATTGGAGAGTGGAGGTGTATTGAATGTCCAATAAAGTCCGCAAAAAATAGTTGTAATCTTGACGAAAGCCAAGAATTGTTGTCTTTTTTAAGAATTACTAGTCCATGCGAGATGGAACAACAGAGCCAATTCATTTCTAAATATATCGCTAAACAACAAAGGACAAGATGCTACGGAAAAAAATGGAAGCGACTGTAGACACCAATTCACATTCGTCTATACATAGCTCAAAAATGAAAGTATGTTACTAAGATGTACATCTCACTCTTCCTGGTAGCATTTCTCATTAATTAGGATTTCGTCTGTAGTATTTTATCCAAACGACAAGGTATCGGAACAATGTATCAATACACTTACGGCCAGAACATCAATCATAGCTGTGTACCTGAATCGGTGGTGAATGAAATCAGGTAGCACATTCAATCTTTTACAACTCTACAGAAAAAATAGAAAAAACGTTGAAGTCATCGTCGCTATCGCTGTCTGATATTGAAGTTTGTAGATGTGCATCTACTTTGCAAGGGATATGACGCTTTAAGATGAGAATCAATCAGATCATTCAGAATATAAGCGGCATAAGATTTCAACGTTGTCGATTTCAAATTCACTGCCAGATGAATCCAACTCAACTTCATTCATAATGTCTTTATCTCTTCATAAAAGATGAAATAAACAAATCGCCGTCCCCGCAAAATTGAACTTGTTTCTGTAGGCTTGAAATGTTAACAGGCTGCAATATCTAGTGCATAGTCGATAGGAGAGGAAATGGATATGGAGATATGACGACGACGATAAGGAGGAGGAAGATGGTATGATGATGTCAATAACGACAAGGAGGAGGAGAGGATGATGGTATGTTGATGACAATAATGATAAGGAGGAGGAGGATGATGGTATGTTGATGACAATAACGATAAGGAGGAGGAGGGGGATGGTATGTTGATTACAATAACGATAAGGAGGAGGAGAATGATGGTATGATGATGACAATAATGATAAGGAGGAGGAGGATGATGGTATGATGATGACAATGATAAGGAGGAGGATGAAGATTGAGAGTACGAGAAGGAAGACAACGAGGAGATAGTTGTAAAAACAGCCGAGTAGTACCAGTGGTAGTGATAACAGTGGTGATAGAAGTAGCAATAGCAAAAAAGTGATAGCAGTCAGTCTCGTGGTGGTGGTGGTAATGGTAATGGTAGTGGTAGTGGTAGTGGTAATGGTAGTATTGTACAGTGTTAAAAAATAAAGCTCTTGTGATGAGCATTAACCCAGTATTACGTGCTCTTCGCGCTTAACAAGGGTTCACCCCACAAGTCTATTCCAACCATGATACTATCTCAACTTCAAGGAGCATACACAGGATCTGCCATTTTTACCTCGCATACTGACAAGATTTTTCCAATGCAATATTTGGGTATTTATTATATACCTGATTGGAGTAAGTGTAATGTGTAAAGAGAATGTTCCATGAACTCAACAGCGAACTCTGAATATGGGCTCGAACTTCTAACTTAAGGATCAGAAAACTAAACGTCTACCCATAGGCCGCTACACTAGCAAAAATGGTAGATCTAGCAATGGGATGATGAAGATGATCATAATGATAAAAGGTCATCCAGTTAACAGTTCTATGCGCCCATATTAGGTACACATTCCTAATTCTTACGCCTGTTTTATGAGACGTTGTAGCTGAATCATCTGGTAATCACGACGCGCTTACTCAACCCCTTCTTTGGCACAGGTGGATTTTTTTCACAGCGTTCTTACTTTTAGGAAAGTACTTCACTCCACTTTCCTCTTGACTCAGGTATACATGATTATCCAGCTATAGGTAGAGAAAGATATTGTCAGAGTGTTAGCACGAAAAAACCTAGCATGTTGGTGTACTGTATTCTCCCAAAGGAATTGAAAGGACTTTGAATTAAATGGCTTGTTAGGGGATAAAGGATGAACCTTCGGTGAGCAATTGTGCTGGAATACAGACTATAAATCCATCTTTTTCCATCTATCCATATACTCACTGTAGAAAGAATAAAATTACAAAATCGTTAATTAATTTTAATCAAAGACTCACAGGAAAACCCAATCTGAATATTCCATGATTATAACATTAAATGGTGTTGATAAGAGCGTAAAAGAGTTAGAAAAAGTTCAATGGCTGATTAAGAATGCATCTAGTGGCTTGGGTAAACAAAAACGGAAGCAACTAGAAACAACGACTAGCTTAAAGGAGATTTATCACAATCACAAATGTATAACACAGATGCCACGTTCCTGTATCCCTACATGTACGTATTTGGAAAATATAGCATTTACACACACAAATTAGATGAACAACCCTGAAGTGTAGATGTAGGATTGTGTCACTGGAAACTATCGAGCACAAGCCGTTAACCACCCAAACAGAGTTGTTCATCTTAAAATGTCCGTTATAAGTCAAAGTGCGAATGTTGTATTGAGCTTGTTTGTTGAGATACGGGTCTAAGATTTTGACACACGAAATGCACCATGTTAAATTTCCTAGAAAAATGAGGGGAAAAACGTTCTTCAAAAATTGTGGGCTACAGGGTTGTTGTACTCAGCCGACGATTTAAAGATGATGATGATGATAATGATGATTATGATGATGCTGATGATGAGGAGGAGGATGATGAGGATGTTGACGATGATCATGATCATAAAGTTGAGAATGAGGACGATGACGACCGTGAAGAGTATGGTGGTTTTGATGATGACTTTGTTGATAATGATGATGCTCATGTAAGAAAATGGTAATGGTAAAAAAGAGTAGGCAGAGAAAGAGCTGGAGCAGAGTACAGAAAGGATTAGCAGATCATGAGAGTGTCATAGCTTCTGGCGAGGACGCAATAGATTCATAATTGTTCCATACATATAGCATGTATTTCCTTAAATATCCCAAAATTTATTTTTGTTGGAGGGGAAAATCCTCACTGCACATAAATTACGTCAAGTGGAATTATCTTAAGAAATGAAACAATTTACTTTCTTGCATAATACGTGTACATGTATATATATGCAAACGAGCTCGAGCTCTCACTCGCTGGAGGCAGAAAAGACACATCTGGTTAGCTGTTGTATTCATTTCATCACGCTCCCTTTGCGCCCGTGTCGTCTCGTCCGTGAGATGATGGCTTAACGCGAGATAACCATCGGAATGATTAGCTCTAAACGAAGATATTGCCTCTTAAATGAGTCTTGTCATGCGTTGACGGCGCCTTTAACGAGATAGAGATATGCAGCCAAAGTGTCATCGTCGCCTGCAGCGTTGGACAAACCCACGAGGTCACACCAATAAAACTCTCGAACCCAAAATAAGATGTGGTCAGACAAACAACAACTGTGGTCATCACGCCTAGCTGGAGTTGATTTGGATCAGAGGCTACTTTGGGGATTTTTTGACACCCTGAGCGCATACATGAAGTGTTGGTGTAACAAGGCACTTTGCACGTACAGCATATGCACACACACACACACACACAAACACACACATACACACGCGTGCTTACACACACAAGCAAGCATACACACGCGATCCTTAACACAATCCCATGGACTAATTAGAAGGGGTAACCAAAGTTGTTTACAATCAACAACAGTAGGAAGATATTGTTGTTAGCAACCAGCCCTCTTTTTCCCCCAAACAATACCAGCGATTGCATTACGGTACAAACACACTTAACTCCAATATGACGACCAAATCATTATTTAATCTTCTCAGGGGTAGATGTCAAAGATAGAGCTAGATCAGGAGAGAGCCTCCTAATGCATAAAAGGCATGAAATGCTACTAGACAATTGTAAATTTATAAACCCACTGCTATTAAAGGTAAACCTTAAACCAAAAGGAAGAGACACTAGATTATTAATAGCTTATGGACCAAACGAAGACGCCACCAAAGAAGACAAAGATATCTTCGAATACGATTAAAAAATAGCTTAGAAAATCTCAAACCCAAACAGAAAACTAATGGTTTTAGGATATTTAAATGCTAGAGTAGGCAACAATATAGAAACATAACGAGGGGTAATAGATCAAAAAGGAGAGACAACAAATTCTCCAAATGGAGAGAGACTAATAGATTGTCTATAGAATAACATTAAAAAGCCAACACCTTATTTCCTCATAAAGACATCAAAAAAAATTAATATACAAGATTAAATGAAGATAGATACGAAAAAATCAATCATAAACTACGTAATAGTTAGTAGTTCTCTTTTTTACAGTTTGATGGAAGCAATAGTAAACAGAGGAGCAGAAATATTTAGTGACCATCACCTAGTGAGTGTCAAAATGATATTACTGACCGAAGAAAACAAACAGAAAAGGAAAGAGAAGAAAGCTACTAAACTCAAAATAGAGGAACTAAATAAAACCGATAGTAAAACAGATCTACTAATTTAGGATAAAAAGATTTACCAGTGAAAGACAGATGAATCTGAATGATAGCACACAATAGAAGAAAAGCGGCAAATGTAGAAAGGACACTCCTCAGTTGTAAAGAAGAATGAGAGTAAATGCAAAGAAAACCAAAACAATGCTAGTAACTAGGGGAAGCTAAAACACACAATCTTAAATTGGGCAGGAGAATTTAGAACAAGTTTACAGCTACAATTACCTAGGAGTAATGATTAACTCAGAGGGAAAACTAAGAGAAGAAATCAGCCAGAGAATCAAAAAGGCAATGACAATATATAACCATCTAGGAAAGGCATTTGTAGGTAAACAAGAATTGTCAACAAAAACCAAAATGGCAGTATACAACAGTCACAGTCTATTGTCCTACTCTCCTCTATGGCAGTGAAACCTGGACCTTAGACAGTAGAGAATACAGTAGAGTACAGGCAGCTGATATGAAATATCTACGAAGAGTAGCAGGAAAACTAAAAGAGACAAAATCAGAAACACAACAATAAGAGATCAAACCAAAGCAAATGACATAAAAGCTAAGATAGAACTAAATCAATTGAGATGGTTTGGGCATGTAAACAGAATGAATGAGAGAATAGCATAGCTAAATCAGTATACAATGCTAAAGCCCAAGGTAAATGACCAAAAGGCAGACCTCGGAGAAAGTGGGAACAAGATATAAAAGAGGTATTAAAGCATATAAATGTAACATTTTTTGAACGAAACAGAAAATGCCAGGACATGGCATCCTGGAGAACGCTCATCTCGGGCATCTGAACCCATACACCGAAAGGTAGAATGGGAACTGATAAAGAAAGAAAGAAGTATAGTCTAAAGCTACAAGTAAGTAATAGCAATTCCTTCAAGGTCATTACCGCCTGTAGAGCCGGAACTTATCCTGGTTTCTATAGCGTGAAGTGGAACAGGTCATTATAATCACCTCCTGGCCAGGACGCTGGTCTGTCACATATTCTTTAGTTCCAAGCTGGTGCTGGTACCCATTTGCACACAGGTTGAATGAGGAAATACGTATTAGGTATATATCACCTGGGACACATTGTTGAATCTAGCATTGCTAGGATTCGAAACTGCGATGTCATAATCCAAGGCTGACAGCCTACTCACTGGGCCACAAATCACATCAGTCATATGACATGATAAAGGTATGGCAGTGACAAGGAAAGTTTGCCCTAAACTGTGTATACGAGTGTGGTGGTGTTAATCACATCTCTGGGTATATTTGTTGATGTACGAGTGTGGTGGTGGTAATCACATCTCTGGGTATATTTGTTCTTTACGAGTGTGGTGGTGGTAATCACATCTCTGGGTATATTTGTTGTATACGAGTGTGGTGGCGTTAATCACATCTCTGGGTATATTTGTTGTATAAGAGTGTGGTGGCGTTAATCACATCTCTGGGTATATTTGTTGTATACGAGTGTGGTGGTGTTAATCACATCTCTGGGTATATTTGTTCTTTACGAGTGTGGTGGTGTGAATCACATCCCTGGGTATATTTGTTGTATAAGAGTGTGGTGGCGTTAATCACATCTCTGGGTATATTTGTTGTATAAGAGTGTGGTGGCGTTAATCCCATCTCTGGGTATATTTGTTGTATAAGAGTGTGGTGGCGTTAATCACATCTCTGGGAAAATTTGTTGTATAAGATTGTGGTGGCGTTAATCACATCTCTGGGTATATTTGTTGTATAAGAGTGTGGTGGCGTTAATCACACTCTGGGTATATTTGTTGTATAAGATTGTGGAAGCGTTAATCACATCTCTGGGTATATTTGTTGTATAAGATTGTGGTGGTGTTAATCACATCTCTGGGTATATTTGTTGTATAAGAGTGTAGTGATGTTAATCACATCTCTGGGTATATTTGTTGTATACGAATGTAATGGCGTTAATCACATCTCTGGGTATATTTGTTGTATACGAGTGTGGTGGTGTTAATCACATCTCTGGGCACATTTGTTGTATATAGAGAATGCAGTGATGTTAATCACATCTCTGGGTATATTTGTGTATACAGTAATCACATCTCTGGGTATATTTGTTGTATACGAGTGGGTGGTGGTTAATCACATCTCTGGGTATATTTGTTGTATAAGAGTGTAGTGATGTGGGTATATTTGTTAATCCACATCTCTGGGTATATTTGTTGTATACATGTGTGGTGATGTTAATCACATCTCTGGGTATATTTGTTGTATAAGAGTGTGGTTGTGTTAATCACATCTACTGGGTATATTTGTTGTATAAGAGTGTGTTAATCACATCTCTGGGTATATTTGTTGTATACATGTGTGGTGGCGTTAATCACATCTCTGGGTATATTTGTTGTATACGGTGTGGTGGTGTTAATCACATCTCTGGGTATATTTTTTGTATACATGTGTGGTGATGTTAATCACATCTCTGGGTATATTTGTTGTATAAGAGTGTGGTTGTGTTAATCACATCTCTGGGTATATTTGTTTAGGTTTAATCTTAGCATCGTTGGTAGCGATGTGGGGTGTCTTCCTCTGTATTTTGTGCCTTTTTTCAAAGTACTTGTGCATTGCTGTTTGGGCTGCAATCGCGTCCTCTGTTCTTAATATGTGCCCGAGTAGTTTCCATCTTGTGTCTTTGATTCTATGACTTATTGGTTTGATTCTGCAACTGTCACACATATCTTGATGGCTGATAGTTTTAGGCCAACGGACGCCGATAGTGTTCCTGATATGTTTTCTGTGTATTATGTCTAGATTTTCTAAGTTTTTTTCCTTAATAAGAAAACAGTAACCAATACCCATATCAAGCACACGTACGCAAACACACAAACACACAAAACACACAAAACACAAACACACACACACAAGACTCACCCATAAACACACACACCGACATACTCTACAAAACCATCAACGCACTGGCAAAAGATAAAGCAATATCAGTTTTGATAAAATAGGAAGTTAATACGATAATGTTCAAACAGAAAGGAAATAATTTTAAAAAGGCAATAAGTGAAATATTAAAATGTTCACGCAAACTATCAACTAGTTAATCTATTTTTATAGTTGGAATAAGATCTTACTAATTTTATAGTTGAAATAAGATATTTCTACTTTTATTGTTGGAATAAGATATTTCTATTTTTATAGTTGGAATAAGATATTTCTACTTTTATTGTTGGAATAAGATCTTACTACTTTTATAGTTGGAATAAGAATAAGATCTTACTACTTTTATAGTTGTTGGAATAAGATCTTACTACTTTTATAGTTGGAATAAGATCTTTACTTTTATAGCTGAAATAAAAGATCTTTCTTATAGTTGGAATACATCTTTCTACTTTTATAGTTGGAATAAGATCTTTCTACTTTTATAGTTGATATAAGATCTTACTACTTTTATAGTTGGAATAAGATCTTACTACTTTTATAGTTGGAATAAGATCTTACTACTTTTATAGCTGAAATAAGATCTTTCTACTTTTACTTTTATAGTTGAAATAAGATCTTTCTATAGTTGAAATAAGATCTTTCTACAGAGCAATTCACACTAAGGTCATCCATGGGTACTTTGTATTTTTTTCATGGGTACGTGTTTTTTATTCCCAAGGACATAGAGCGCAGAATTAGTGCTATGACAACAGTCACACTTCATATCTCAAATATTTCCAACCCTTCAGGCTTAAGACAAAAGTATTGTTCTATTAATAGTAAGCACACAAAAAAAGAACCCCACGTCCCCCCAAAAAAAATAAAAAAATAACGCAATAAAAAAAATGCTACGCTGGAGGACCTTTCTTCCTCTATTGTCACTGGTCCACCCCCACCCCCCCCCACCCCCATCCTCCCTCCTCAACCGCCGACATATTTGTGTGATGTTTCCTTTATAGCATCGCATGATCTACGAATATCTAATGAGTAATGCTGATTGGACAGATAATCGGCGAAATCTCGTATATAGAAAGCCTTTCGCGTAATATTAGCCACACTGCGTCTAATCGGTTATTGTTTTGTACTCGATCCCGAGGTGAATTTCAGTCGCCACTGAGAGGCAAGGCGCGCGTGTGGACTGCTTCACATTAACATGCAAATCTCGAACGCAACCAGGAATTGAACCGGTCACTCAGCTCCATTGAAATAAAAAAGAAAAAAATATATATTATTGGAGGTTGTCTGGATTGCTGTTGAGACATTGAACGTTGATTTTTTCTTCTCCGGCTTTTCTTCTTCTTCTTCGTCTCCTCTGAAAGGATGGAAACACTTTGAAAGACTGCTTGACATTGTAAAGTAGTTTTTTTTAAAGATTTGTGTTCGTCTTGCTCATCTCGTCTCAATCAGGATACTTTTCAATTGTTGGCTTTTCCACGATTCCAACTGAGAAAGGATTTTGCAGGTAATTTTTTTTTTTCATTAATGTAGTTCTTACGTTTCTATCCGAATGCTTTTTTTCTTTCCTTCCTCCTCTTTTTCTTATATTTTGTTTCTTGTTTTCTAAACCAGGAGGGGTGGGGATGATGGTGGTGGTGGGGGGGGGGGAGAGGTCAGAGCTCAACACTGAGGCTTTAGATCCCAAGTGGTAGAGACGCTCATGGAACTATTTAAAAAAAAAATTAATTCATCTATTGATTATCTCTGTACACTATTGATTTCAAGCGGAAACAGTTCAAATTATGAATAGACTCTCAATGGATCACTCACAGCTCATTGCTCACTCATCCCTGGTCCCTTGACCGCCGGGAATGGGTCAACCGCCACCTTCCAAACATGCCGATCATAAGCAGTGTGCCAAGACCTGGGTTTCAACAAACGT
>JAXRKP010001522.1:62500-65000 GCA_037039925.1 Doris montereyensis | reverse complement strand
TTGGGCATGCTTTGGTCTTTCTCATGCTCTTCATTGCCCCCGAGAACAGCTTTTTATTTCCTTAATAGCTTTCTTGAAGTCTTTGTCCAAACTCTTCCCATTTGTTCCTGTTTTGCTTTCCTAACTTCCTCTTTGGCGATAGTTCTTTTATTCACGTAATCTATCCTATCCTCTGGTCTCTTTGTTTGCAAGTATTTCTTCCAGGCATCCTTTTTTCTTTGATCTTAGTCTTGACATTCTTATTCCACCATGCTGTTCTTTTCCTATCTCCTTTAATTTGTTTCCTACCACAGACCTCTTCAGTACAACTGAGGAGTGTTTCTTTATACATCTGCCACTTTCCTTCTATTGTGCTATCATTCAGATCCATCTGTCTTTCACTGATAAATCTTTTTATCCTAGATTGGTATACCTGTTTTACTACTGGTTTATTTAGTTCCTCTATTTTGAGTTTAGTTTTCTTCTCTTTCCTTTTCTGTTTGTTTTCTTCAGTCAGTAATCTCATTTTGGCAATCACTAAGTGATGATTACTAAATATTTCTGCTCCTCTGTTTACTCTTGCATCCAATGTACTGTAAAAAAGGGAGCTGCTAACTATTATGTAGTCTATCATTGACTTTTCACACCTGTCTTCATTTACTCTTGTATATTTGTGGATATCTTTATGAGGAAAAAAGGTGTTGGCTATTTTCATGCTTATTCTTTAGGCAAAAATATATTAGTTTCTCTCTATTTGGAGAAGTTGTTGTCTCTCCTTCTTTACCTATTACTCCTCCTGACGTTTCTACATTGTTGCCTACTCTAGCGTTTAAATCTCCTAAAAGCATTAGTTCCTGTTTGGCTTTAAGATTCTCTGCAGGTATTTGTAAATCATTTTCGAAGATATCTTTTTCTTCTTTAGTTGCGTCTTCGTTTGGTCCATAAGCTATTAATTTAATTTCTCATCTTTTTTGGTTTAATATTTACCTCTAATAGCCGTGGGCATATAAATTTCCAACTTTCTAGCAGCTGTTCATACCTTTTATGCACTAGGAGGCCTACTCCTGCTCTAGCTCTATCTTTGACATCCTCCTGAGAAGATTAAAATATTATTTGGTTCTATATTTTCTATTTCTTGTCCTTTTTCTTTGTTTCTGTAATGGCCAAAATATCTACTTTGAATTTTTCCATTTCTTCAACTAATTCTAACTATTTTCCATTTATTGCCCTAACATTCCATTTTCCAAAAATCACAGTCCGTATTCATTTCCAAGGTTGTCTTCGAAAGATCAAGCCGGTTATATTACATTTATTTCTCTGAATCAGTTTGGTTTATGGATACGCAAGGGATTAACCCACTGTACCGTAGGTAGATGGTGGGGCTGCCACCTTGAGGCCCCCTACCAGACCTTGTTATTTTCTGTCAGGGTTAACTCCTTAGCCTCTAGTCATTCAAGACCAGCATGCAAGGCAGCAGCTTGTTATTTTCTGTCAGGGTTAACTCCCTTAGCCTTTGGTCGGTCAAGACCGGCCTGCAAGACAGCAGGTTGTTTTCTGTCAGGGTGAACTCCCTTATCTTTTGGTCGGCCAAGACCCGCCTGCAAGGCAGCAGGAGACTCGTGTTGGGCGGGGTCATCTACCCCTGTACAGGTGCCTACTTGTCTACTTCCGGAGACTTATCTTTAAAGAATGGAAATTTGAAAATGTATCCCCGCTACCCACAGAAGTTCACTGGTTAACAGTCGAAAAAGGATATAATTTAAAGCTGCAGCTTTAGTTCATAAATTTCTTGATGGAACAACACCTAGCTATGTTCAAAGTCTTTTCCAAATGCTTGATAAACCTGGTCGGACATTAAGATCGTCTGCCGATACTTAATTTCAACGTTTCACAACAGTGAAAGTCACTGTCAATTTAAAAAAAAAACATCAAGACGCATCTTTTTAAGTAGCTTTTAAAAAGCTTACTTTCTTTTTTTTTAAAATTACATAATTGTATGAAGGCTGTTTTCATTTTGTGTGTGAAGAAGTTTTGTGTGTGTGTGTGTGTGTGTGTGTGTGTGTGTGTGTTTTCGGAATATGAATTCATGACATTATTTACTGTTAAACGACTTTCTTCTTTTGTTTGCATTGTCGGTTTTCTTTGTCATTAACTGCACACATTCATGTAGTTTGATGAATGAAATTCATATTATGTATCATATGTAACACATGTATAACATATATTGTTTCTTAAAATATGAAATGCGCCTAGAGCATTACCCTTGTATGGATGAGTGCACAATAGAAATGTACATTACTATTATTAGTAGGAGTAGTAAGAGTAGCAGTAATAGTAGAGTAGTAATAGTTGTAGTAGTTGTTGTAGTAGTAGTAGTAGTAGTAGGTACTAGTACTACAGTAGTAGTAGTAGTAGTAGTAGTAGTAGTAGTAGTAGTAGTAGTAGTAGTAGTAGTAGTAGTAGTAGTAGTAGTAGTAGTAGTAGTAAGCAGTGTAACTACAGTAGTAGCATAAGTTATTAG
>JAXRKP010001522.1:47500-55000 GCA_037039925.1 Doris montereyensis | reverse complement strand
TCATGGGTAAAATAATTTTATTATTATTATTATTATTAACATTAACAGTTTATTATTATTAAATATTATTATTATCATTATTATTATTATTTTATCATTATTATGAATTCAACCAAGAAAACCTATTAAAAAACCAACATGTTTAAACTGTTCTGTGGGAAAATCCTATGGAGTTCAGATGGCCCTTGCATCTGGTTCTTGGGTTATAAGCCGTCCAAGTTAGAGACGTTTTCTGAACAGTTGAATATATAGGAAATAAATATTAAATTTATATGTTTCAATGCCTGAGATAATTATATCTTTTCCCACTTTCAGACAGATATATATCAAGTATGGGCAATGACATTTACCTTAGACTTTATACCTGTATACGGATTTAGCTATTAGTATTTGCTCATTTAGCATTCTGTTTACATGTTCCCAAACCATCTCAATAGATTTGTTTCCTATTTTAGTTTAATAACATGCCCCTTCCTTGTTGATGATTATGATTTTGGCTCTTTTAGAAATGTTTCCCCAATCATGTCTTTTCAACGATAACTACACAACCGGTTTGGATGCAGGGTGATTTGATGCCGATACAGTATTCGATACTTAGGTTCGGCGGGCTTTTCATTGCATATCGAATGACCAGAAGTCAATGGATGAGTAATTTAACAATGAAAAGGTATAAACAGGATCGACAGGCAAAACAATATTTTCCCAATCAATTAAAATACTGATTCAACCAAGAGTTTATTCGCTAAAAATACTTGGTTAATTAGCGTAGGCAGGCTATTTGAAATTTACCTGAGTTAATTTTACCTAGTGGTTCGTGAGATTAGCGCGGTCAAAGTTTGCGATATACAGTTTTATCATAAATATAGATTTTGATATTATCTCCTCTATATACTAGATATCTCTTGGTCTCTCTCTCTCTCTCTCTCATTCTCTCTCTCTCTCTCTCTGTCTTGTCTCTCTCTCTCTCTCTCACTCTCTCTCTCTCTTTTCTTTCTCTCTCTCTCTCTCTCTCTCTCTCGGTCTCTCTCTCTCTCTCTCTCTCTCTCCCTCCACTCCCTCTCATTCATTTCTCTTAATCTCTCTATCTATTTATCTCTCTGCCTTTCTATTATATATCTATCTATCTAATCTATCTATCTGTCTATCTATCTATCTAAATCTAGGACTATATATATCTATCTACCTATATCTATACTATCTATATATATATACATCAAATATATATATATATATTTCCAGTACTCAAAAAAACAAAACAAAATGTTAGTCTAAGCACAAACCCATGAATGTGAAAACCAATTTTTACTCTATCTATAGTCTGAGGCTTCTTTAAGGAATGACAAGGGTCGTCCCTTCTGACAATGGAAATTTTCCTATTCGGTCGTAAATCAATAAACAGCAACAGCAGTCCCAGGAAACTGTTCCATGATGACAATGGCATGATGAGAATTTTTCAATTGAACAAAAAAATGCGTCAGCTACAATGGTGAAATTTTTCCTGTATCTCTATCAAAATATGGGCTTGAACGTGAGACGGAAATCCAGTATCCTGTAAAGGCTGCACCTGAAATGTGGATCCAGTGAGTGAAATGTCGCATTATTAGGAAATGTCGCTTACTTTGTGCTCTATTCACGTGGGCGATTATTAATTACTTCCTATTATTGCGACTCATTAGTTTAATTATTATGGGTAATCCACATAACAGTGTATGGAGCGTTTCTTCTTATTCATATGAACGAACGTTTAAAGAAGTTGAATATTATTATTATTATTGCGATGATTTTATTATCGGCCCTCTTAATTATTATTATTAGTGTTTTATTAAAGGGATTATTATTATGTATTCTAAATTCTTATACATTGTATGAATATCTCATGAACATTAGTATTATTATTATCAATTTAAAAAAAAATCGTTACTAATTCAAATATGTCAAGTTTAACATCTTGAGACACAGGCGTCATCCATAAACATGCAGATTATCGATTCACTTGTTTCATCACATGATGACGACAGTCATGACGTGGATACTAATAAATCCCTGATGTCAGAAATAGTGTGTTGACCCAAATGCTTACATTGTATGCTCAGCATAAAATTGAAGCCAATATTCACGAGATTCCACACCAATATATGCTTCGTCATTATCATCATCATCATCCAGGGTCATCCTCATCATCAATCACAGGGGAGTCATCTCTCATCACAGCATCATCACCAACGTCTTTCAGGCATAGCATTTACAGGGGTGACCTCTTATCTTGGCCACAGACAGAGATTTTCTTGCATCTTTCTTTCTCCTGGGACCTGCGGAGATCTTTCAGGGGTGACAGAAAGGCCCGCTCCTACTGACGTGACATCCAGTCGAGGCTCAGCCCCTTCCCTATATTCCTTCTTCAAGTGTCACGTGGCCTACCCTGGTATCGTCTTCACCGCATCCTTTCGCAAAGTATGTCCAATCCATCTCCACCGTCTTCTCCCTAGGCAGTGTGTTCAATCAATGGTTTCTATTCCAGTTCTTGCCCACAGTTCTTCATTTCTAGCTCTGTCTTGTCCATTTCATTCTCAAGATCCTTCTGTCTGTCATCCATTGACAAAAAATTGAGATTTCTTCATTGTCCCTCAACACGTTCCAAGTCTCAGCTTCACATAGATGGAAAGAACAGACATGCCATCGGACTTGAATCCGCTGGCCTCAATCTTATGCTTCTTCACCTTAGTTGTGGGTGTGCCAATAAGTCGTGTGGCATGGCAGGAAGCGATCTCTCTCTCTCTCAGTGATACTCATCGAACACGCCTGGGATGCATTTCTTGCCCACCCCCCCACCGCGAATGTCGCTCACGTGAATGCTCTCATAATTTACCACAAGTGTCTCACTGTCAATACTGCTCTGTATATATATATATAACTGCAGCTGTCATTTCCGTCTCGTGTGTCACTTGAAAAACTAGAGACGCATCTCTAAAGAGTAAAAGGAAATCATGCTTCCTGAGAAGAGATAATAGATAGAAATAATAATAATTAAAAAAAATAAAAAATAAAATAAATAATAATAATAATAATAATAATAATTATAATTAATAATAATAACAATAATAATAATAATAAAAAATAGATAATAATGATAATAATAATAATAATAATAATAATAATAATAATAATAATAATAATATTAATAATAATAATAATATTAATAATAATAATAATAATAATAATAATAATAATAATAATAATAATAATAATAATAATAATAATAATAATAATGATAATAATAATAATAATAATAATAATAATAATAATAATAATAATAATAATAATAATAATAATTAATTTCCATAGATTATTATAATTCCATATATTATGATATATTCTTAGAGCTAGACATAAATGGTGATGAGATCTAAAGAAGATTAATCTAAAAGTTGTCAGTATAAATATATAAGTTAGTTCCATCCTGAGATTTTTCTTGGAAGAATAGTACGAGCTAGATTGTCTTGTGCTTGATGATAAGTGCCATATCCTAGGGTGGGGTGGGGTGAGGGGGGCGTGTGAGAAGTCTTTGTCTTAGAATTAATAAGAAAGAATAAAGAAAAAATTATATTGTATTTGTAAGAAAATAAATGTAATACAAAAAATCATCAAAACAACTACATTTTATTGTATTTGTAATATAATGCATAATATAAATGTAATACAAAAAAAATCAAAACAGAAAACAAAACATAATATAAGCCAATGTAAGGCTTTTTATTGGAATGGGCAAAAAAATCATCAAAACAACGGCATTATATTGTATTTGTAAGCATATATAATGTAATACAAAAAATCATCAAAACAACTACATTATATTATATTTGTAAGCATATAAAATTTAATACAAAAAAATCATCAAAACAACTCGAAGAATATCTAGTAACAATAACAAGTTTCGTGAATCGCATAATTTTTTTGAATCACTTATATCTGATTTTATCCAAGAGTGAACACTATGTGAAAACTGCCTTATAAGCATTGTAATTCATCAAAACAACTACATTTTATTGTAAGCATATAAATGTAATACAAAAATCATTAAAACAACTACATTATATTGTATTTGTAAGCATATAAATGTAATACAAAAAAAATATCAAAACAACTACATTATATTGTATTTGTAAGCATAATATAAATGTAATACAAAAATCAATAATCATCAAAACAACTACATTATATTGTATGTGTAAGCGCGGTAAATGTAATACAAAAAAAATTATCAAAACAACTACATTATATTGTATGGTAAGCTATAAATATAATACAAAAAAATCATCAAAACAACTACATTATATTGTATGTGTAATGCCGAAATCATATAAATGTAATACAAAAAAATCATCAAAACAACTACATTATATTGTATTTAAGCATATAAAGTAAGAAAAAAAATATAAATACGACAATTTCCTGTTGTATTCAACATGTAATACAAAAAAATTATCAAAACAACTACATTATATTGTATGTGTAAGCATATAAACTGTAATACAAAAATCATCAAAACAACTACATTATATTGTATTTGTAAGCATATAAATGTTTATACAAAAATCATCAAAACAACTACATTATATTGTATTCAATTCATCCAGAAGTCATAGACGAGGTGTGTTACTGGACCAGCAGTCAACTGTCCCACCCGAACGAGTGTCACCTGTACTACGACTGCACCATGCATACCGAACAGACATCTAAAGGGATTAGCCTGTCTTACCTGAAGAGTTGTCCATACCCGCAGCTGTACTCGGTCAGCACAGGTTTGTGTGAGGACTACGACAAGGTCCAGTGTGGAGCCAGACGAGAGGCCAAAAGTCCTTGTGAGTTTCTGAAATACCAGTTTTGTGGTTGTTGTTGTTGTTGTTGTTGTTGTAAAATTAATTTCTTCTTTTGTTTTAGGCCACCTTTATTTAGTTGCTTATTATATATATAGATTAGATAGAAAAACAAGGAAATTTTTATTTAGTTCGGTTATATATATATATATATATATATTATAAATAAAATGATAATAATAATTAATAATATACTATATAGCTTATTATATATATAATAGAGAAAACATATATTTATAATTTTAGTAATATAATATATAATATATATATTATAGAGAAAAAATGATAATAATATAATAATATAATAGTTATTATATATATATATATATAATATTATAGAAAATAAGCGTTATTTTTATTTAGTTGCTTATTATATATATTATAGAGAAAACAAGCGTTATTTTTATTTAGTTGCTTATTATAAATATATTATAGAGAAAACAAGCGTTATTTTTATTTAGTTGCTTATTATATATATTATAGAGAAAACAAGCGTTATTTTTATTTTCTAGTTAAAATTTCTTATAAGAAAGAAAAGCCAGTCTCATAATATCAACTTTGAACATAATCCTGTAACCCTCAGACAATAGTATAGGTCATTAGCTACTCATAAGTTAGAGTTGAAGGAAATGACGTTGAATGATATCAAAGCCCCATAGGAAACAAAGACCCAAACAAATACAAGGAGTAGACAGAAACAAATCTTGGCCACCATGGGAATCGAACCCGCGACCTGCGCGTCGGTACACGTAGTTAGCTCGGTTGGTAGCACGCTGTCTTTTAGTGGCGAGGTAATACTAGGTGCCGGCGCAGATATTGTTGTGTAAGATTCGATCCCCATGGTGGCCAGGATTTCTTTTTGGTCTAATCATCTTGTATTGGTTTGTCTTTGTTCCAATGGGGCGTTGATATTGTGTGCCTACATAAGACTGTGCATACCGAACAGAATTTAAAAAGCTACCGGTCAGCTGGTTTGTGTGAGGACTACGACAAGGTCCAGTGTGGAGTGACGAGAGGCCAAAAGTCCTATTGCCAGTTTTGTGGTTGTTGTTGTTGTTGTTGTTGTTGTAAAAATTAATTTCAGTTTTGACTTTTTATTTTTTGTGTGTGTAGGCATTGTAAGAGCTGAGAAGTCTGTGGACTTATGTGTGCTTTATCACTCCCACCCCCCAAAAATTATATATATCCTTATTTTTATTTTCTAGTTAAAATTTCTTATAAAATATCAAATAGTATAGGTCATTAGGTTAATTTAAAACTGTAGACAACCTTGCCGTCGTAATTAGCTTTTGACTTCTTTTAGTGGCGAGGCGATGGGTGCAGAGGTTGTTTCGATGTGTGTAGGATTTCATTTGTAATCCTTGTATTGGTTTCTGAGTTCCAATGTGTTGATATTGTCACATTCTTTAATTTAAAACTGTGCCTTTATTGCCGGTAATCAGTTTTGACCCATTGTAGAGCCAAAGGGAACTGTCAGACACGGATGCATCTGTAGGCGAAAGCAACTATTATAATATAGTCTCCAATCTCCCAAGGGTCCTGTAGTGTAGGTAGGGTTCACTGTGCCAAATCCCTGCCACCTGCTATCTACTGGCAATGAGTGGCAATACCTTCTGTGGAGTTCCAGGCAAGTTATATAGGCCAAAGATGTGAAAGATCGTGCCACGTCCTGCGTCACTGCGTATTTGCGAAGATTTTCATTTCCCCCTGAGGAGTTTGGATTCCATCCCACCCGCTTCCATCGCTTTCATGTGTCCGTCACCCCCCCCCCCCCCGCCCCTTCCCCCACCGCCCCGTGAGCCACAGATGGTATATGACAGCACCGAAGTGCCAGTTTATTATCGAGGTTGTCTCCTCTAGATCCATTGTGTTTTGTTCTTGGACCATGTGGTCGAGGTTAACATGGTCACCTCGTGAAGGAATTCCTCTTCGGTCACGCACAATCGTCTTGAACATAGAGTGGTTGGCAGACCAAGGGAATTACTGCAATAGCACACCCTTTCACCGAGGCTAGGTCCGGAGGTAACTAAGGAGAACAGTATCATTGCTCTACTTCCCAGATACCTTGACACCTATATGCCCCTGAGTTCCTGCCCTTAACCCCATACATATTTTTTTTTTTTCTCAAAATTGATTAATTCCGTTAATATTAAGTGTACAATTAATGTAAAATTTTAACACATAAAATTTCCATTCTCAGTGTTTCGTTTTCAGCCCAACATTTTAGTTTTTATATCAGAGCACATGCGTTTTGTTTCAATACAATTTCTTTGGGTTCCGTGTAGGTTTTTGTTTTTTGTTGTTGTTGGTTTTTGTTTTTGTTTTTTTCGTGGTGGTCATCCGGTATTATCTTTCAATGCAGGTGATTACATGGAGTGTATAGACTATTCCTATGGCAGCTGTGAGGGCATGGCGGATGGGCCCAACGTCTTCCGCACGCGCGAGGGCACACCCCCATTACGTCATTTGCCAAGATGGAAGAACGCTGGAAAAGAAAATATGTTTGGAGGATGCGAGAGGAATGTACATGGAATTTGCTCCTGGTCTCCGCAGGTGTGTCTCTGTTTAATACTACCAAGTGTTAGAGATCATACTGTTATAATATTATAAACAAGAGAATCGTTAT
>JAXRKP010001522.1:40000-42500 GCA_037039925.1 Doris montereyensis | reverse complement strand
ACTACCACTACTAGTACAAGCTACAAGTAATCTACATAGACTTTACTAAGCTACTACCACTACTAGTACAAGCTCTAATCTACATAGACTTTACTACAGTTGACTACTACCACTACTAGTACAAGCTACAAGTAATCTACATAGACTTTACAGTTGACTACTACCACTACTAGTACAAGCTACAAGTAATCTACATAGACTTTACTACAGTTGACTACTACCACTACTAGTACAAGCTACAAGTAATCTACATAGACTTTACTACAGTTGACTACTACCACTACTAGTACAAGCTACAAGTAATCTACATAGACTTTACTACAGTTGACTACTACCACTACTAGTACTACAGCTACTATAGTTGACTATCCACTACTAGTACAAGCTACAAGTAAACTACATAGACTTTACTACAGTTTACTACTACCACTACTAGTACAAGCTACAAGTAATCTACATAGACTTTACTACAGTTGACTACTACCACTACTAATACAAGCTACAAGTAATCTACATAGACTTTACTACAGTTGACTACTACCACTACTAGTACAAGCTACAAGTAATCTACATAGACTTTACTACAGTTGACTACTACCACTACTAGTACAAGCTACAAGTAATCTACATAGACTTTACTACTACCACTACTAGTACAAGCTACAAGTAATCTACATAGACTTTACTATAGTTGACTACTACCACTACTAGTACAAGCTACAAGTAAACTACATAGACTTTACTACAGTTTACTACTACCACTACTAGTACAAGCTACAAGTAAACTACATAGACTTTACTACAGTTGACTACTACCACTACTAATACAAGCTACAAGTAATCTACGTAGACTTTACTATAGTTGACTACTACCACTACAGTACAAGCTACAAGTAATCTACATAGACTTTACTACAGTTGACTACTACTACTACCTACTAGTACAAGCTACAAGTAATCTACATAGACTTTACTACAGTTGACTACTACCACTACCACTACTAGTACAAGCTACAAGTAATCTACGTAGACTTTACTACAGTTGACTACTACCACTACTAGTACTAGTACAAGTTAAAGTAATGCACGTACTCAACTACAGTTTACTACTACCACTACTAGTACTAGTACAAGTTAGAAGTAATGTACGTACACTCAACTACAGTTTACTACTACCACTACCAGTACAAGCTACACGTAAAGTAATCTAAGTAGATAAATTCTGTCCCGTCTAAAAATTACAATGTCCTCAAAACTTGAGAGGTACTGCATGTAGTATAATGTACTTTGGCATGAAACTGAAAACCTGGCAACAACAGAAGGACAACCTGGGAACACGGAAACTCGGACCAAGGTAAACACAACATGGTGGCAGCGATGGGATTCGGCATTTGACTTGCCCGATTCAACCCAGAGGTTATACACGTTTCAGGAAAAAGCCAGATTACGGCTGACACTCTCTCAAGAGCTCCATCAAGCGTTCCCAGTGTGGCAGACATCTATTTCCATGACGAAGTTCTAGCCATGGAGGAGCAAGCCTTCAACTCACTGCCGGCAACCTCAGGCAAAATCACAGAAATAATCGCCCACGAAAAGGCTGACCTGGAAATAGCTGAAGTTCGCAAATACTGCTATATTGGATGGCTGACATACATGCCCGCAAATACACTTCTGAAACAATATTGGTCCAATCAGCAGCACTTCACAATTGCAAACGACCTCCTCCTTTTTAACGACAGAATTGTAATCCCACGAGAATTGAGAATAGACATTCTTAACCGCTTCATGAAAGTCATCTTGGAACAACCAAATGTAGAGCACTGGCGCAGAATTCAGTTTGGTGGCCCAACATCTCCAGTGAAATCGAAGATATGATAAAAAAATGTCTGACCAGATGTCAGGGAACCACTTCTTCCTCCTTCTCAAACCAACCCTGGTCACGAGTGGCAGCAGACTTGTTCTTCTATCTCAAAGGCAAAAATTACCTAGCAGTAACAGATTACTACTCCAGATGGCCAGAAATTAGAATACTGGAAGATCTATCAAGCACAAACGTGATCGACAAGATGAAGTCCATCATAGCGACACACTGGATACCTGACGTCATAGTGTCCGACAACGGGCCCCAATTTGCGAGCACATCGTTCCAGAAATTTGCGCAAAATTACGGCTTTACTCACATCACCAGCTCACCCCTAAATCCACAAAGCAACGGCATGATTGAGCGAGCAATTCATACTCTTAAGAATCTATTGAAAAAAGCTGATGACCCCTACATCGCACTTTTAAATTACCGAGCCACCCCTCTTCTGAACAAGCCTAGTGAGCTTTTAATGGGCAGGAAATTGCAAACTAAGCTGCCCATCATGGAACAAAAACTACAACCCCAATCCCCAAACCCAGAGCTTCTCCAAGAAAGGGAGAATAAGTACAGAGAAGACATGTGTAGACAGTACAACACACGCCACCTCGCCAGGAAACCACAGCTTAATCTGAATCC
>JAXRKP010001522.1:10000-37500 GCA_037039925.1 Doris montereyensis | reverse complement strand
CAAACAAACAAACAAACAAAAAAACGCCTATGGTGGTAGATTGCAACGGTGTGTTAATTATTGATTTACTGGCGGCACTCAAGTTAAAGCCTGTGACTGAGATCTTTCTATTTTCTTATCTTATTAAATTAACATATTTCATCTGAATGAAAGACAATTTCTATATAATGCATAGTGAGAGTGTAAATAAATATGTATATTTTAGCCGTTTTCAAGTAAAAATTTTAGATCATCAAATAGAAAAAAATCCACAATACATTACCATTGCATTAAAAACTTTGAAAGACTTCATTAATAATAGACTGCAGTATCATCTTGTCTTATCGTCATGAACAAATAAAAGTATGTGTTCTCACTTTCTTTTTCTCCAAATAGTATTAAGTAAGAACCTTGAATTATCTTTTAAAATCAAAGTAAATAATCATCTTCAATTCATTCAAGGATGATCCTAAATTCATTGTCTTTTTCAAAAAGTTTCATGTGTAAAATGTCAACTTTTATGCTCATATTCTCATATCATAATGTGGTAAATAACTTAGAAAACAATACAAAGGCAAAAAAAAATAGTTTTAATCATATATTAATGCTACAAAGAATGTCCATTACCAAACATATCCGTTACCAAGACAATCTATTACCAAAGAATATCAGTCCCCAAGAATATCCGAAATACTTTACATAATTTCTCCCTCATTTTCAGCCTAGCATGGGGTAAAATTCACAATGAAACTTATTTCTTTCCTTAATACTCTTAAAATATATCCAACATGAGATGAATTCAGTAAGTAAAGGCAAGGGAACCTAAAGAGAATCGTCCAAGGTTAAATCAATTGTTGCAGGATCTGAATTCTGTGCATTTGACTGACTGAATTTCTTCATCTTTTCCAAGACGACTTTTGTCCCGTTCTTTTATGTGACCCTGGCCTTGGGGTTTCTTTGGACAGCCACACCTGGTCTTCAGGGCTACTCGTGGACGCGCAGTCTTCATAAAGAAATTCAACTGACCCTTCTTCTTCCTCGGAATCCTTTTTCCTTTTCTTGGTAGTGGACAAATACGACTCTCTGTAAGAAACATCAGCTGTATGCAAAGGACTTGGATAAGAATCATTGCATTCATATGACTCAAATTCTTCTCCGTTTCCAGCGACATGAAAACTGTGAGAAGACTTAGTTAAATCCCCCTGACTTCTTGCAGAATTATTATCACTGCTGCTCACTATGACACAGTCACTTTCTTCATCAGATGTCTCCGTGTTGATTTCATGACTGTGTTTATTTCTTCTTTTTCCTTCTGAGACGAATTTAAACTTGAGAGTAAATTTTGTCTGCATGAATGATTTTGTCCTAAACTTGTACAGTGTACTTTTGAAAAATCACATTCTTTTGATAACATCGATGATGATGAATTTGCTTGGACGCACTTATAATCACATTCTCTTGTTGCTTGGATGCACTTATAATCACATTCTTTGATAACAATGATGATGATGATGAACCTCCTGGGACACAGTCGTGTACAACGACTTCAACTGCGTTATTTCGTTTGGATGACACGCTGTCTGGGACCAGTTCTCCAAGATTGGCCTCACTCTCTTCTCTGTCACTCTTTATATCTCGCTCTTGACTATCACCATAGTCCCTCACAACTTTGCTCCCAGAATCTGTATAAGAACTGACAGGCAGACCTGCGTTCTCACCCTCACACAGTATTTTGTAGCGGAACCAGGAAAGAACTCAGTTGTGGATTGTTGTTCCCCGTCTCCAATGTCATTCGTCAGTTGATGAGCCTTCAGAGGCCTCACTCCAGGATGGAAAAGTCTTTACCGACATCGACTCAGCCTTTGCGCCTCCTCCTTTTGACTCCAAGCCCATGTAAGAGAGTTAAATGGAACGAACGTCGGGGCATTTCCTGAGAGCTTAAAACGACCTCAGAGTCGATGCTGTGCTCAGTATCCTTTTCATCCTCACTTACACCTCGAATTAATCATCGTCCGTTCAAACCATCGAATTCTTCGTCTTTATCCAGATAATTGACTTTCTGAACATTGTCAGACATATAATTTTCAAAGCGGCATTGTTCTTTGTTCTCTGAATTATGCATGAAACTGTTGCCTTGCTTTGCACCGAGTGGCTCATTGTCAGGTGGATGCTTCTCTTCCTCTTCGTCTTCACCTCAACTCTGATTCACCGCTGATGTACAACCTCAGGGACTCCTCTTTTGTCTCACCTTTGTCATTTTCCTCGTTTCGTTATTTGTGAGCATCGCCTGTCTGATCATCATCCTCATCGTTATCATCAGAGAATAAGTTGAGTTCCTCCTCATCTTTGTGCTGTTGACTCAACGTCATGAGGGTGACAGTGGTTAGATTGAAATGCCGTCTGTGTCTTCGATCTGTTTCGGCAGAGGGTTGGCTTTTGTTTTTGTTATGGTCTGCTGCCTTCTCTTTAGCCTTCAGCCTGGCAGACGACTGCTCCACAGCTGCTAAACACCAACTCCTCAAACCAACACCAACAGGAGAAAGATCTATGGATAGGAATGATTGTAGAAGGGTGAGGTGATGGGGTCTACCGCCAAAGAAATTCGTACATTCAGTCCAACCTGCTAAAACAAGAAACCTGTCTAAAGCGGAAACCTGCCTAAAAATGGAATGCCCCCCCCCATCACAGTAACACTGCATCTTCTCACCTGACATGGAAACTCTGTCTAAAAACAGGAATGCCCCCACGATACCCCATCCCCTGATAACTTGCTATATTTTTCTACCTGTTTAAAGCGGAAACCTGTCTAAAAACGGAATGCCCCCGATCCCAATTCTATCCCCCCTGATAACTTGCTATATTTTCTACCTGTTTAAAGTGGAAACCTGCTCTAAAAATGGAATGCCCCCCTGATCCTGACCCCCCTACCTGTTTAAAGCGGAAACCTGTCTAAAAACGGAATGCCTCCCCGATAATTTCTCTGATAACTTGCCTATATTTTCTACTTGTTTAAATCGGAAACTTGACTAAATGGATTACAAATTCATGACACTACATTGTGCTATGATGCCTCCTTTTTTATGGTACCAATGTGAAGGAATGAACTGTCCAACCAATAATTCAATAAACTAGATTTGTACAATTTTAGGTTAAAAGTGCCTTCCTGGATTCACCCCCCACCCCCTTCGTCCCCACCCCTAATTGTGGTTGTGGTGAAATTAAATCCTATTATAAATATCAAGTGGACAACAACAAAAAACATCTCAAACTTTGAAGGCTACTAACTTTGTGACCCTTTATTCAGTTTTTATTTCCCCCTTTGGCAGTCTGATAGAATTGGGAAAGCAAGAGCTGTCTACATCGTTGCTGAAAAATATCTGGAAGTCCCGAACAATATCCAGAAAACCAAAATCCGCCTCTTTAATTCTAACGTCAAATCTGTCCTGTTGTGTGGAGCTGAGACCTGAAGAATTACAAAAACTACTCATAGGGAAACTAGACATTTATTAACAGAGCTGGCTTACTGAAAGATCCTCCAAATATTCTGGCCTGACGCCATCAGCAACAGATGTCTTTGGAAAAGAAACTCTAAACTCTCAGGTTGGAGAAGACATTCAAAAGAGAAATGGCTTTGGATAGGCCATACACTGAGAAAGCCTAAACACAACCCCACTAGGCATGCCCTGACCTGGAATCCCAGGGTAAAAAAAAGAGAGGCAGACCACCAAACACATGGTGAAGGGACCTGGAGGTAGAAACAAAGAAGATTGGGTGCGGCTGGCAAGAGCTAGAAAAGATGGCCCAAGGACCGCGGAAAAATGAGGGCACTTATGGCCTATGCCGCAGAAAGGGCCTAAGTAAAAGCAAGTAAGTCTGATAGTGCATTTAATTCTGTACAACATATGTAAATTTCAAAGAAATCGATAAAAAGAGTATGCATGCAAATAGTATTTATCTAAAGATGGTGTTCTAATCTAATGCAATATCAGCATGACCGTCTAATGGGTTCTACTTATATTCAATTGTCTGTCTTCTTGAACACCACAGTAGATCTAGACCTAAGGAGATAATCTGATTATGAACAGTATTGATTTTCATTAGACCTAAATCTAAATATAGATCTAAATATAGTTTCGGTTTTTTTAAAAACAAGCTCCTTTAAATTAAGAGCACATACAGAACACTTGATCCTATTCTAAAACATTCAAGGAAGGAACTTGACAACACTAAATCTAGCAGACGACACATTTCATATAAGTGTAGTGAGTGCAGAATTGTACATTAACGTTCATGATTAAAAAATGTGAACGGGTAGAGTAACTGGGCACCGATCACTACCCAATCACCTTTCCATCGCTATCGCTTGAGACTCGTTCATGCCTCAATATATTGTATTTTAACATCCCCTACAATCTGTCTTATAAGTTTTGAGCTGTTAAATAACCTGTTCACATTTACAGACCTGATAGAAATATAGTTATTCCAATAAAGCGTGGAATGACATAGACAATTGTTGAGTGATAATTGTTAATAAGCCTCCAGGGTTTGGGACGGGTTTTTTGTGGACCACCCAATATATATAGAACAGGGTTTTGGGACGGGTTTTTTTTGTGGACCACCCAATATATATATAGAACAGGGTTTACAGGATGGGGTTTTTGTGGACCACCCAATATATATATAGAACAGGGAAAAGATGAGATCTGATAACTTCTAAAGTCAATATAATGAAAAAAACCTGATTAAGAAATTAAACACACTAAATTGATATCTTAAGGTCACGACTGATATAGATATATCATTCTACATCGTTATATAATCATAATATATGTGTGTGTCCGCCTGGGGAAAGGGTCCAGATATCGCACATGTCTTATCGAGAGACAACTTTTTACGAAAAATCAAGTTTTCCTAAAAAAATGCAGTTTTTTCTTAATTCATTGGATAAACCCTTTATTGTGAACGGGATTCTTTCCCTAAATGTAGGTTTTGACATATTTCTCACATCCCTCATGCCATAAATTCTACTCCCTAAACACTGCTTGTACCCATTTGCACCTGTGAAGAGTGAAAAAATATGTTTTAAGTGTCTTTCCCAAGTACATTTGAACTCGGGACCTCATGATCCCAAGTCCGGCAGTCTAGCCGCTCGTTCGTCCACCGACGACACTGATAATAAAATAACTTTTTTAATATATATAAAACAATGGACCACTGTACGAACTAAAGACTATCGCCTGATTACGAAGGAACAGTTTCATTGTCATTGCTCTACTATTGCCTAGGTAAAAACAGGTGAGCATAAAGTAGAAATCTCTAAAAGTGATTTGTTCATAAACGGCCCTGAACGTGTTGAAATAACTAGCCATTTTGTTTAGAAATTCATTACATACATATGACTTATAAGTAATTTAAGTCTTAGGACAGGTTTAGAAAGGGCTAGAATGAAAGAAAACCATTGATATGAACCCTCACACGATAGCTGTAATGCATAAACTAAATCAACAACTTTGAAGCTGTTTTTCTCCAAAATGTATATTCAAACCAGTATGAACATAACCAGCAATATCTCTGCAAACCTTCAAGCTATATGAAAATATTAAAAAGCAAAACTACCTGTTCTATCTGAATATATTAAAAAATGCAATCTTGAAAAATTGGCAATGTGAACCCTTTTCCAAGGCACACACACACACATATATATAAACCAGGACATGATTATTCACCCGCATAAAGCTGTTTTATGCCCGACTTGTGTTGGTTTTGTCCGGAGACAACCAGAGGCTTAAAGATGTCATCACCACCAGCTGGACTTGGGAGCCTTGCCTTATGGGGCATCTTAAGGAATCCATTCAGTCGTGTCTGAACCTGTACAAGTGTTGAAAAGAAATCAGCTTTTTGTAACAATCGGGCATATTGGTTGTAGTTCTTCTTCTTCCTCCTCCTCTTCTTCTTCTGGAGTGAACATTTTTCTGTTTGTTCCTATCAATTTAGCTTATATATAGGTGTAAAGGACATGGTGTGCTGAGTTGAAATATGTCTTTGGTTTTTCTGACGCTTCCTGTTGCCATGCAAATGGTGCCATTCTTGGATTTTGCCCCAAATGTTACGAAGTTCAATATCGATAGGCTTCTAGATTTTTCAACAAATTTCTTTCAAACTTGGCTCACACTTTATTTGATACAATATCTAAATTTTAGCTGATCGGATTTTTGTTTTATTAGTATTTGTTGTTTTTATGAATTTTTGAAAATAGCATATGAGAAAAACCAAAAAATATACAAAAATATTGTACAAGAAATTTAATTTTTACAAAACTATTACACATATCGAAAATAGCATCTGATTATTTTTTTGTTTTCCCCACTCATCATTCATACCAAATTTCATGAAGATACGTGGAGAAATAAAAAGGAGATAGGAAAAATTTAACAAAAAACATTTTAAGAAAATCATAATTTTTCTCTTTTTTCTGTTATTTGAATATATTGTTCTCCCATAAACCTCAGAAAAGCGTAGGATAATACTTTGAAACATCATAAAACCTTGAGAAGTTCTCAACTTCTTCTTATCAATACTGTTTTAAGTGCACCAGCACCTTTTTAGTCATTTATAAAGGTGCCTTTTTTATAATAGGTGTGCGTATTGCCGTTATCAAATGAAGTGCCGTATGTGCAGCCATACCAGATCTCCTCGTTTAGCCTCAATCGAGAAAAAAGTGTTTTGGTCTCTAAACTATATATATACTACACTCAACTACCAAACTAAGTACACCAAACTATCACCCCGTGACATAGATGTTTTCAAATAAACGGGCAACTATCTAGCGGTAGTGGATTACGTAATATACCGCTTGCTGCACTTCGTTTGAAAATCACGGGGACCAAAATCCACGGTCATTATCAAATGAACTGCCGTATCCGTAGGTCTCAGCTCAATCGACACATACAGCGCTCTTCTTGGCTGAGAAATCTTTCAAGATTGTCAATTGAAGTGCCGTATATGCAATCGCTGCTGACGACTGTGTGGAGGAGATTCGGCTTTCACACTAGGCTGCTATGAATTCATTAGCTTTGATGGATAGTGTGTTATGTAACTATTCACTAATCCTTTTCTTCACCTACGACTTAACTACGGGTGAACTACATTTGTAACTATTGATTTTCGGTATGAAAATCTCTCGTCAGGCTCCTCGTTTTTGTTAAAACTCTTATGCTACTGTTAAAAACTGTGTAACTAGGCTGTAAAACTGCAGTTGAAATATTTCTACTAGTATGTCATGTAATACACCATTGGAAAGAACTTTTTATTGTAAGCACATTGATACCAAAATCATCTTTATACGGTAATTTTAAGAAAGTTACGGGGATATAAAAGTTAGCGAAAAAAAGTGACTTTTTTGTAATTTCCAAAAACGTAAAAATAGCAGGTTTTTGGGGTAACCTGGTGAAGTCAAAAGTGATGTCGGAAACTTAAAAATGGCTGAGGTTATAGAAATTATAGTATTGAGTTAGTGTATTTTTTTTTTCAGACGTGTCAATTATTTTTATATGGAATGGTTAGCATATTCAGGTGCCCCAAAAACTACAATGAGCGTTTTCGAACAAAATGTCCACAACAAAAAAAATGCAATTTACAAAAAAACATAAAAATATTATTTGTGGTCTGCTTTAAAAGATATTGATCTGAAATTAAAGATCATTCTAAGCTCTTGACTATACCTTTTTGACTTAAGACAGGAAATGTCATTAAACATTCTATTTTCATGGTTCTGGGCGGAAAAAGTAAAAACTAAAAAATGAAATCCAAGCAAGAAGACATGTTTATGGAAATGGTATAATTAAGTTAGATAATTTGTTTTTAAAAGTTCAAAATCATTGATCATTAGAAAAAAGTTACTACACATCCTTCATAGAGAACCCAAATTTTGCACACAAAATAAAAAAAAACCCAACTACACTCACACACACACACACACACACACTCTCTCTCTCTCTCTCTCTCACTCACTCTCTCTCTCTCTCTCTCTCTCTCTCTCTGTCCCTCCCTCCCTCCTCCCTCTCCCTCCCTCCCTCCCTCTCCTCTCCTCCCTCTCTCTCTCTCTCTCTCTCTCTCTCTCTCTCTCTCTCTCTCTCTCTCTCTCTCTCTCTCTCTCTCTCTCTCCTCTCTCTCTCTCTCTCTCTCTCTCTCTCTCTCTCTCTCTCTCTCTCTCTCTCTCTCTCTCTTTCTCCCTGTCTCCCTCTCTTTCTCCCTGTCTCCCTCCTTCCCTCCCTCCCTCCCTCATATATATATATATATTTCATCACTCCAGTGCTGGAGTCGATGTCTTTACGTAGTTGCACTTACTACTTTCATGTCACTGTCTGGGACAGGTAAAACATTGGGAAACACTTTGCCAGGTTGAAGGAAGCTAACAATGTCACGAATTTCACTGGACAGCCACGTCAACATAAAGAGGAAAAACAAAAAAGAAGAAGTTTTAATAGAGATTATGCAGTCATTCTTATATATATAGAACATAATAATAAACAGTAATTTTAAGGATTCAGATTGAATGAGCATAGTAGCATCTCTTAGCAGTCTCCCAACATTATGATATTGTCTTAACTATTGCAAACAAATGTTTACTTATTTTTCTCTACATATATTTCAATAACGAGTTACGTTTTCATACTTGAAGAAAAAAAATAAGATGTCTTAATTTGTCAAAAAAAGAAATTTAGTCTGGCCATGTTTCAAATCAAAACGAATAAATTACAATACAATTCATTTCTTTCCCTTTCACCGTCTCTTCCATTCTCGATTTCACGACTAAAATCAATACATTACAAAACCGATGCTTTGTGAATGAGGACAATTAAAATTATCATAATGATTAAATTGTATAAATGTGTTTTTAAATCTTTGTAAATTGTTATCACAGATACATCAATACGTAAATAATGAGTTAACATGAAAAGTCGATAAAAAAAATTCCCTAAAAACAACCCACATGCATTATATGTGTAATTCGTTAATACAGATCTTATAAAGATTTGTATTATTGTACATACCTATACAAGAAATAAATGTTTAGTAAATTCAGTAAAGTCGATAAACAAAAGACTGAGAGTAAGAGTTTAAGGGGATATGCGGTACCTGGAAAAGGCTATTGAAGGTCAAAATATCAAAGTTGAGGTTATGGCATTTCTTTTTCTAGTTCCATTTCTTAGTTTTCCTTATAATCCTTCCCCATGTCTGAATTCTCTGTCTTTCTGTGACAAAATAGTCTTTGAAGATGACAACCGTCACCAGTTTTGTGACAAATGATCACATTTTCTCCCTATTTTGAGACCCTCACAAAGCTATAACTCTTTGGATGAAAATATAATCATTCTATACTATTGCACACTTTCTTGTATGCCCTGTGCTATCATGTTGAGACTAGACAGCCAGCAATGTCCTTTTAGTATTGATTATTTTGCTCAAATACATTACTGTATTCAGCACTACAACAAAGTCCATACTTCCATATATGGGTAAAGATTACGCTCAAATGCCACAAACATCTGGGTAAGCAGTCGCGAAGTCTCTCCCTGCCCCTCACGGCTGGTCCATTCATCCAATTAACGATGCTCTTGCGCGATCATGCATGTTGCCTCCCACTAGCGAAGGCAGCTGGTCCCACAATTGGGTCATCATGAATGTAACGAATCATTATTCTGTATGCAATGAATATGTTTGATTACAGAATACATTCATTATATTCTATGCATCACTTTTATTATCATTTGATGCATGTTGTTTGATATCATGAGTAAAAAAAAGTCCTGAGAGCCGAAAGTTGTGTGAAAAGTGGGGAGTGCCGGGACTGGCAAGTTTTGGACCAAAAGATTGATTTTCTGTTCTTTGCATATTCGGATAGAGCGATCATTTGTCTACAAGTTCATGGCAGAAAAATGTCCATATGACGTATAAAATTTTTTTACAAAACATTTTGTAGGCGAGGGTAGGTAAAAATAATCAAAATTTTGACGTAAATTACCTAACACTGACTGAGAAAATGGCAGAAAAACCTGTATAATGGCGGTTAATCGCCAAATGTGGCAGCACACAATTTGACCTCGTTTGGCATACACCGATATACGTGTCTCAAATTCCTGTGTGATATAAGAGGCGTTGCACGTCAGCGTGTATGTAAACACACACACAAGCATAGGATATAGAGGAAAAAAACAAAAAACTGGTCATTTCGATGTCTGTTTTCACAACAGTGCACATCTAAACCTAAATTTATAATCCTATTTACATAAGTAACAATGCCAGAGACTGTCGAAAGAGTAAGGGGGCTGCTACAACAAGGGAAACCCAACTGAAGCGTTTGTTTTGTGTTATTTTCTGTTGATTTTTTTACTTGCATTTTTCTCGAAAAGCAGTTTTTCCACACTAAAATTCTATCACCTCCGCCATTTACCGAACAATTTGTATTATATTTGTCACACAGGTTCCTCTTGTCAATGTTAATAGAATGACATCGGTTTTTTTTATATATATTGTAAAATTTTAGATAAAAATTTTTGTTGCAATAAAAATGCCGTTTTTGTACATTCACGATATATAGTATTTTCAAAAATTCATTTTAAAAAAAACTATCTAAAATATCGAAAAAACCTGACATCGCTCTTTAGATATTGGTTTTGAGTGATTTTATTCATAACTAAGGGAGGAGATAGATTCTGAAAATTGAGTCAAACTCCAAGATGGCGGCCATTTCTATGACAACTAAGGACCCTACAAACTTTTCAATGATATAGGATGACTGTGTTTTAACAGTTACTCATGTACATACTTAAAGCAAAAACCTAAACTCAAAAGCAAAACGAATCACTTCAGTTAAGATAATCTAAGACAATCTATTTGTAAAAAATATCAATAAGATTGTATGGTTGTTGAAAAATGTCATCTCAATCATAAAACAGCGTTGACAATACCTGTAGGAGGAATGCATGGAATAGCAGACACGATGTAGACCACGATGGGAAGCGGGCGCCACTACCAGGTCCTTGGTGCTGGCTCGTGTTTTGCCGGAGGTGAACCACATGGTGGACGGCCGCACTTTGAGAACTTGGAAAACTCTTTCCAGGGGCAGAGTGACCACAGGGCAGGTGGAGGCTCTGGACATGCCCAACTGTTGGGTTTTCAAAATACGTGAAAATAAAGTCGGCGAGGTTTATTACTCAGACTCGAGATAAAAGAGAGTTCTTAGTATTTCTCTTTGTTTCGTCTTTCACTGCATTTTTGTTGCTTTTGTAGAAAGCAGGAGACATTCCAGTCAAGAATAAAGAATGCATCATCACTTCTTGGTGCGTGTGTGTGGGTGTGAGTGTTTTGTTGTTGTTGTTGATGTTGTGGTTGGTTTGTTTTTTGTGAATTTTTTGTTTTTATTGGGGGGGCGGGGGGGGAAATGTTAGGGTGGACCTTATTTCCTTTACATGAAAAATATCATTATCTCTAAGCTTGATATAATAATATATCAGGCGAGGCGCTATACAAGAACTATTTATTATCCTCATCATCATCATCATCATCATCATCATCATCATCATCATCATCATCATCATTATTATTATTATTATTGTTATTATTTATTATTATCATTATTATGTAACAACATAGTTTTCTTTATTTCTACATTTTCATTTGTGAACTCAAGACAAATAAATCTTTCCTTGATCTCCTTCCTCTTGGCTATATCTTTTTATCTTTTTCCTTCTGCAACTGCTTTGTAACTGCAGCAAGCGGATGTAGGGGCATGATATTATTACAAAGCCATAAGCCGTGGATGTAGGCATGATATTGTTACAAAGCCATAAGCCGTGGATGTAGGCAGGGCATGATATTGTTACAAAGCCATAAGCCGTGGATGTAGGCAGGGCATGATATTGTTACAAAGCCATAAGCCGTGGATGTAGGCAGGGCATGATATTGTTACAAAGCCATAAGCCGTGGATGTAGGCAGGGCATGATATTGTTACAAAGCCATAAGCCGTGGATGTATTGTTACAGGGCATGAGGCATTGTTTGTTACAAAGCCGTAAGCCGTGGATGTAGGCAGGACATGATATTGTTACAAAGCCATAAGCAATCCTCAAGTCTAGTAATAACTACTTTAAAAAGATTACTTCACTGTGGCTTGATTGTAAATGAATTTAATGGTAAAGCTACCAAGCCGTCAGTTCTTTCTCTAATTAAATGAAATGTGATGTCTTTGCTATGCGCAGTGGTCTCCGCCTAAAAGGCTGGTCCTCCGGAGACAACAAAAGGCAGCACCCCCTGTCTTAGCCGCAAGGCCTCTTGGGGATGATGATTAACCAGGCTGAAAGTTTTCGAAGCGGTCTCTTAGGGATGATGATTAACCAGGCTGAAAGTTTTCAAGCGGTCTAATTAGGGATGATAATTAACCAGGCTGAAAGTTATCGAAGCGGTCTCTTAGGGATGATAATTAACCAGGCTGAAAGTTTTTCGAAGCGGTCTCTTAGGGATGATAATTAACCAGGGTGAAAGTTTTCAAAGCAACCTCTTGGGGATGATAATCTAAGAGGGAAAGAAAAAGGTTAGACAGCAAAATCAGCCTCTTAGGCCGAGACTGCTGTATCATTATCTGTTAAAATAGTTGACAATACCTTCCATGAACATGCATGGATCCCAGGCATTCTCTAGGATCACAAGAAAAAAGTTCCAGAAAGCTCAGGGATTTGAACCATAAATATCAATTTTCCATTTTTGTACATGTATCTGAGGAAGACAGAAATGAAAACAAATAATCATCAAGACGTTCATTGTTTTCCAGGCTGAAAGTTTTATAAGCGGCCTCTTAAGTGACATATGATAACAAATAATCGTGTACTTAAATTTATATCGGTCAAGAGTAACCACACACACACACACACACACACACAAAGCACACACATGATAATTAACCAGGCAAAGAACCCATTTCTGTTTTGTGTCTGTTTTGAGTCACATTTCTGTCTTTTATTAAGCATCATGTTCTACTGTTTGAAAATATGTGGTTTCTGTAATGTCAATTTCTGCTGTAGAGAACAATTAACCAGTGGCTTCTGTAAGTCAAGTTCTACTGTATGGAAATATGGGTAGCTTCTGTAAATCATGTTCTACTGTATGATATATGTGCCTTCTGTATGTCATGTTGTACTGTATGGAAATATGTGGCTTCTGTATGTCATGTTGTACTGTAATGAAAACAAAACCATGTGGCTTCTGTATGTCATGTTGTACTGGGAAGATAATCACACACACACAAATATGTGGCTTCTATAAGGCATGTTCTACTGTATGGAAAAAATATGTGACTTATGTGTTCCTATGTCATGTTGTGCTGTATGAAAATATGTGGTGTGGTTTCTGTTCCATATGTCCTGTTGAATTGTATGGAAATATGTGGAACTTATGTAAGTCATGTTCTACTGTTTGGAAATATGTGGCTTCTGTAAGTCCTGTTCTGCTGTATGGAAATATGTGGCTTCTGTATGTCCTGTTGAATTGTATGGAAATATGTGGCTTATGTGTAAGTCATGTTCTACTGTATGGAAATATGTGGCTTATGTAAGTCATGTTCTGCTGTATGGAAATATGTGGCTTATGTTAGTCATGTTCTGCTGTATGGAAATATGTGGACTTTGTAAGTCATGCTCTATTGAAGGGAAATATGTGGCTTCTGTATGTCATGTTCTGCTGTATGGAAATAAGTGGCTTCTATATGTCATGTTCTACTGTATGGAAATATGTGGCTTCTGTATGTCATGTTCTACTGTATGGAAATATGTGGCTTTGTACGTCATGTTCTACTGTATGGAAATATGTGGCTTATGTACATCATGTTCTACTGTATGGAAATATGTGGACTTTGTAAGTCATGCTCTATTGAAGGGAAATATGTGGCTTCTGTATGTCATGTTCTGCTGCATGGAAGTATGTGGCTTGTATGGAAATATGGGACTCTGTAATTCATGCTGTAAAGTATGGAAAGGGAATTATGTGGCTTCTTTCATTCATGTTCTTCTAGATAGAAATATGTAGGGTATTCAAGTCAGGTTCTAATAGACCATGAAATACTAAAATATGTTATGACATGTGTGACCTGCTGCCTGTGTCAACTACCTATCGACTAACTAATGTCTTGTATCACTTTATAGATAACACAGAAATTAATTTACATAGCCAGCCAGCTTTTCAAACATTACATGAGAGGTAAATGTCAGGTTTTATTGAGAGAAACAAAAGCGTTATGAAGTTACAACCAAATAAAAGAAGCATTATTAATGAATGAGTACTGATGATTTATCTCATTCACAAAACCAAACTAGAATTCGATTCCTGTTTCTTAGTTTGATAACCAGATTGCTGCTTGAAAATTTCTCAGTGGCAAAAAATCCTGTCTTGCCTTTACCTTTAAGTGCAAAAATGAATCTTGTCGATAAAATCTCACACAAAGATATTTCATTACATACATACTCTAAAGCTCAAATCTAGCCTTTCCTATCAGAAACTACCTTTGTATTTAATCTCCTTCCAAGCTCAGCCAGTAAATGCCGTGTCCATACTTGGCAGGGCATGACATTGAAACCCTACGTAACTCATTGCGTTTCAACCAATTAGAGATAAGATCTGCAGTCGCTTCGAGGCACTCATTTCTAGATGGAATGTGGTAGGCTTCAGGGATGCAGAAAGTTGTGTCAACGTATAGGCTTTTGATGGGTTTAACACTGGTTGGAGAAAAACAAATGCCATCTTTCATGTGACAATTCGTTGTCATAAGCAGTAATTTTGGTGAGAAGAAATAACATAAAGGACATTACAACAAGTATTAAGTATCACGGTTCTTAACTGCAAAAGTTGAAAGTGAACAATAAAGAATATCCTTGATTACAGCTGGCATAAAATAAGTGAACACAACTAAATGACATAAGTAGGTTCTTTCCATAGAAAGTTCTAATTCAGCTAATGTTATCACACCACAGTGTATTTTTATCAAGTTCTTAATTATATTATACAAGCATGCCCATAGACAATAATGATTATAATTTGATCTACTCTTTACCACAATCTATTCTTTTCAACGATGAACTACACAATAGGTTTCCAAGTGCAGGGTCAAATGAAGTACCGATCAATATTCGATACTTAAAGTTAGGCGGGTTTTTCATTGCATATCTAATGACCGGAAGTGAAGGAATGAGTAACAATAACAATAACAATAAAAAGTTTCGTGGATCGCAGGCACAACAAGCTTTTCCCAATCAATTAAAAAAATTGATTCGACCCAACAGTTTATTCGCTAAGAACCTAAAGCAGGCTATTTGAAATCTACCTGTGAAATATGGTTTGTGGGTGCAGTGGTTCCCGAAGATTAGAGCAGTCAAAGTTTGAGATGTACAGTTATATTATATATATAGATGTCAATTGCTTACCTACTATGCAAGTTTTACAGGAAATTACATCAAGCCCATATTGTTTCATGTCTTGTTTTTCTCTCTGCTTTTGAAAAATTATGTGTCTTTTTTTCTTACGATAATATCATAAAAATGTTCAGACGATTGAAACATCTCAAAAGTCTTACTAAATAATCCATTTGCAAAACTTAATTGTATAGCTTTTCAGAAAATTTCATGAGACATTTCTCACATGATTGCCCTTATTAATTGGACATTGACAATTATTGTTACATAGATTATGTGTTTTGAAAGTTTCTTTTGGGGGGCAAAAAGCCATTACTGACTCCTTACTTCCTCTTTGAGTTCTTTTTCTGCTTTCATTACTGTACTCTTGAATACTTTACTTAAATTACATGAGAGTGTGCTCACAAGGAAAATGATATTTGTTGTCTTCTTTTATCGCCATGAATTTCTTTTAAATCACCAGAAGAAAAAGAAAAAAAGAATACTTACTGGCTTCCTTCTCTGAATGCCGATATTTTTGCGACTTTACTAACTTCCCACCTGAAGTCGCTCTGTGTATAAAGCCGTCCCTTCATTACCCTCAAACAAAAACCTGTGGCAAAATCAAGTGAGTGTAATTAAAACGTGAAACATCATGAAGATTCAGGTATCGTAGAAAAAAAAGAAATACGAGCAAGTTTGAGATCACATGGTCTTATTTCTTTCAAACTATACACATGTATTGTCGCCTGCATGACAAACCGTTTTAACTTGAAATTTTTTCGATTTATGGATTTTTGGCTATTTAGAGTATTGTAACTTTGTGAGATCTATAGGACGCCTGAACACTTTTACAAAATACGCAGTAGATTCCGAGATATTGCATAACCAATCGTGTTCTAACCCTCTGTTACGATCATTTCTTCAAACTTTAAATCACTCATTATCATCCAGCGCGTCAGCCCCCCCTGCCGATAAGAGAAAAGTTCTAGATATAAAGATCAACCCAATAAGCAGTCGTGGACAAAACTGGCATTAGCCAATGAGGACAGAGTGGGGCTGCAAAGTGGGAACTCAGCCCTCTAGAAATTGCTCTAAATGTCCTGTGAGATGCCTTCATAACCTCTCTCTCCGGGTAGACAGAGCTCGTTAACTTGGAAAGGCAGTCTGTCTAGGAGGAAAACTCTGATTTCAAACAATTGGGCAGACGGGGCTCATGAGCTTGAGAAAGCTACCTGTCTAGGAGTGAATCTCCAAAATAAATCCCAGTCCTCTAATATGGCATAGGGTTAACGCCCCTATCTTATAAAGAAAACACAACCGGTTACAGCAACAGACAATCTCGGCCTTATGTGCTGCTAAAGCACCATGAGGATAAGTAAGTGGTCATCATCATCATCATCAGCCATTCCATCCTGGTTGTGGGTTTTGGCCACCAAGTGCAGCCCTCCATCTCCCTCTTTCCTGAGGTTGATGTTGGTACTAATTTCTGCACTTGAGTTGCATGAGGAAAGGCATATCAAATGTGTTTCCTAGTACATAACATTGGACCTAGCATTGCCAGAACTGGAACCCAGGACCTCAGAATCCAAAATCCGGTAGCCTTACCACCAGATTTACAAGACCACATGATGTGGGAAAGGTAGCCACCTTTTTTAGATATATGTAACATTGGTCTACAACAACAGAGGTGAGGCTTTATAAACGCCTCTTTCAGGTGCAAAATAAAAAAGCGTAAAGTTGAATACAGCCAAATGCACATAATTTTCACACATTTATATATATATATATATATATATACGCATATTCAATTCAATTCAATCGATAAAACTTTATTGTCCTCATAAAGGCACATCATCTTCGATCTATAAAAAAATATACACATTATTATGTACATTGGAATAAAGAATTTATGTTATTATAGAAATACTATAGAAAAAGATAGTAGTCATAATTAATTAAATTAGAATGTATAATTTTATATGAATATGTTAATGTGTACAAATCGATATGAATATGTATGACAAAAGAATGTGTACATAATCACAGTAAATCATGATAAATATTTTTTTAAAATTTGTTTTGCAAAAAACCCTAAGAATGGGAATGAGCTTAAAAATATAGATATTGTATACATATATTATAAGAATGTCCTCAACTACTAATTTGTTAAGTAGTCCTTCATTGTATGTGTGTGTGTGAGTATCTCTCAGTGTCTCTCTCTCTCTCTGTCTCTGTCTCTCTCTTACTCCCCCTTCCCACCCCTTCCTCTTTGTCTCTCCCCCTACACATCTATTTAGTACTTCAGTTGCCTTCTAAGGAACATGGCTTATCTTGATACACTAGACGAATAACTGTGTAAAAATTTGATAACTAAAACAAAGTTTCAAAACATTGTGTTAAAAATTGGAAAGAAATCTTTAAAATGTGGTAAAAATGACCTTTGATATCTCTCCTTACTACACTTTTTCAAAAGTACTCTCCCTGACCTGGATGAAATTAAAAAAATTCTTGAATGGGCGTCCTCTATGTTTCAAAATAGAGTTAAGTTTCTTTAAGCACTTTTCTTTGAGAAGGAGAGATTTCCTGAAAGTCATCTCCACACAGTCTTTCTCCGGCATGTACAACATGATCCAGTCTCTTTTTATCCCTTTTTTGTACATTTCCACCCCATGCTGGAATGCATCAAAATAGTATACTCTCAATCGTTGTTTGATAAAATAGTGTAAGGAGTTTGTGACCGATGTTAAAGCTATTAAGTTTCCTCATAAAGTGTAGACGCTGATTTGCTTTTTTGTATGTTGAGTTATCTGACCCATGTCAATTTGTCATCGATGTGTATTCCCAATTATTTATAGCTGTTAACTATTTCTACTTCTTCACCTTTTATTGAGATTGGAGTAATTGCTTCTTCAGTGCGTTTGAAGTGAATTACAAGTTTTTTGTCTTATTTAGTTAAGAGATAAATGATGAGCTTTGCACAAATTAATAACGTAGTCAATTTGATCTTTGTATTCTTGGTCTGATGACTCAATGAGGCCTTGTATCATTGGCAAATTTAATCAATTTCATATTCTTTCTATCTATTCTACAGTTCTTTCTATCTATTCTACAGTCGTTAGTGTATAAATTAAGCAGAACTGGTGAAAGTACGCATCCTCGAAGAGCGTCAGTGTTTGTAACCATGGTGTCTGATGTTGTCTTGTTTATCCTAACATAATTGAGTCTGTTGATTTAGAAAATCTAGGATCCATAGGATGGTCTTGTTACTTATAGACTGATCTTGCAATTTTTCTATGCGGATATGAGGTTGGATCGTGTTGAATGCCGAAGATATATCAACGAATGAGACTCTACAATAGCACTTTAGTGAGTCCATATAGGAATAAATATTATTTAAAAATAACAAAACAGTATTATCAACTCCTCTGTTTGATCTGCAGGTAAATAGAAATGAATTATGAAATGTTACTGTGTATTCTTTTAGAGTTCCTAACATTACCTTTTCATGACGTAAGTGCTACAGGTTTTAAATCATTCATCCCTTGACATTGATTCTTTTTCAGAGCGGGAATCAGCTCAGAACTTTTCTACACATACGGAATCGTGTGAGAATCAACAGAAAGGTTAAAGATTTTTGTAAAAATTCCTGATAGCTGTTGAGAGCACTTTTTCAAAACAATGCGTTTTAAGCCATCAGGGCCTTACGCTTTTTGATTGATATGGTGGCGAACTGTCGACGGACTGCATCTTGTGGTATTATTATGTCTTCCGTCTTCAGAAAGCAATTCGTTTCCTAATCTTTCTTTAAGCTTTTTAGTATCTTCTGTAAAATATTTTTCAAAGCGTGCGAAAAAATGTATTGAGCTGATTCGCGAAATTCTTTTCCATTTTCAACTGATAATGACTGTTTGCTATTGTTAAGGCCAAGAAGTGGTTTAATCCCTTCCAAGTTTCCCCCGAATTATTTTGCTGAAAATATTTTTCTACCTTAGATCTATATTCTTGTTTACTTTCACTTATTCCTATTCTTAGCATCTTACTTCTTCATTTGATCATAGAGCTGTCTTTCTTTTTGAAAGCGTAATGTTTTTCTTTAAAGATTGATCGTAGATTGTCTGTCATCTATGGTTTGTCATTCGGATAGTAAATAGTTCTTTTTGTTACTGCGACGTACAGAACAGAACAGAAAAGAATGTAATTACTGATGGTATCAGTGAGTTTGTGAATGTCGCAACATACCTCCTCGAATGTACTCCAGTCAGTGTTATCGACACAGTCTTGAAGATTTTCGAAACTTGTGTTCATTTAAGGTCTGAATAGTTTCTTTCTTTAGTTTCATTGTTTTCAGCTTTGGCTTATACTTGGTCATGAGACGGTTCATATTGTGGTCTGAGCCACTTAATCGTGGTAATGCAATGCCTTTAGTAGCCAGTTTTGATGTTTGAATAGCATAAATCGATAGTTTTATCACCCCATGCCGGATGGCTGACATGTTGGTGAAATGATGGCAAAATGGAATCGATCGTGCAGGAATTAAAATCGCCGGTAATGATAGATAAGCAATCTGGTGAATGTTGTTGTTGTTTATTTATTTCGTCGGCTATGATTTCAGAGGCAATGTTCTGTACTTGTATGTGGTGTAGTGTAAACAACATTTACGATACGGTACTTAGCTCACGTGGCAAATATTTTGGTCGTAACTTGAGACTAAATAATTCAATGTTAGGCGTACACACTGTGTTGGTGACCACTGTGATGTTATTATTGTTGTCACACCAATGTATACTAAGCAATAAAAATAACACATCACCTTTACAACCTCAATATAAGATAAGATAAGATACAACTATATTGTACAAAAGTCACACATTGTTTTGGTTTTACAATATCTTAAAAATAAAAAGTGTAAACAAAAATCTTTTTTTTTACAGAAAGAAAGTTCATTTAATTCGAATTTCAACAGTATGTGACATTATGACATTAGTTGCCATTAACGACAGGTTATTTTCTAATTGGAGAGCATGTTAGTCACACACTACACATATTGTTTGATGACAAAAAAATTCAATGACGGGTAGATCTATGTCCTCCTCCCCTTGCATTTACAACAAATGTAACCCTATTTCACATTGATCGAGCACAACTTTAAACAACATCTCGAGTATGTTATTTCATTCTTGGATCAACATTTCAGTGACGTCTCCTAAATTTTGAACGTTTCTGTCTAGGACGTTACGCCCAGAAATGTCCCACAAGTGCTCAGTTGGAGAAAGATCAGGTGACTTTGATGGCCAGAGAAGAACTCAAAGTCCCTTTCGGTGTACATGGGACAGCATCATGCAGTAACATGTGACGTAAGATGTAATTTTCTTTTCTGATGCATTCAGGAGCTGCGTCACGTTTTATTGCCAAAACTACTGAGAATCCCGAAAATCTACACAGTATAGTCGTACATTTAGACACAGCTTGTTCTTTTAAAGATACAAAGTAAGCAGTGTAAAGTAATGTTACCATGTTAAATGTTGCCGGAAGCAGAGTTAAATTGTTTTTCTTACCATCAAATTGATTTTTGGTTACAACAATTATTAAAGAGGTTACAGTTGTTAAAAAAAGTCATGCATTATTTTTATTTCTTAGTAAACATGAATGTCAATTGGAAAATATTTTCAAGTCAAAGAGCTCAAGTGCCTTAAATATGTTTTACTTTGGGCAAAGAAAATAACATTGCACACTCACATGACAGACCCTGGACAATGTCCAGCAGATATGGGGGTAACTGAAAGCATTGTATCGCCCTGTGAATAGATGGGGCGATAATTTGTTGATACAGTTGTGTTAAGACATAAAAGCAGTAAAACAATGACTTGAGTAAACATATTATATCCTTAGGATCGAACAGGACGTAAGCTGAATGAGCAAATCTCTACTGAAAACAAAAGAAGAAAAATTCAGAACACACATACACATACTTATATGTAATAAGACAATGATGATCATGATTACTCTTTTACCACATTCTTTTTTTTTTTCAACAATGAACTACACAATAGGTTATTGGATGTAGGGTGACATCAAGTACCGATGCAGTATTCGATATTTAGGTTAGGTGGGCATTTCATTGCATATCTTTTGACCGGAAGTGAAGGAATAAGTAATAATAACAATAAAACGTTTTTTGGATCGCAGGCAAAACAATCTTTTTCCAATCAATTAAAATACTGATTTGACCCAAGGGTTTATTCGCTAAGAACCAGATAGGCGTGAACGGTACAATTACAACTTTTTTTTTTTAAAGATAACGGCTAAGGTGAATGAAAATTCTACTCTAAGGCTGGGAAACAATAACATTTTCTAAAATTGAACATCCCGTCTGGTAGAAAAACGTCCGACATGAAAATGATTTTGGAATCATTGAGAATCTACACGCAAAATACGGTTACTTTAAATGGCCTGGCAACAGAGCCTTTGGTAAACAAAGAACAAAGAATGGCCAACTCAAAATATATATATATATTATAGATATAAAATATACACACTTCACTACCCATCTTGAATAAATTATGTAATGGAGTAGCCAGTCTTGAAGGAATGGGGTGGTCCTTGAAACAATCTATAAATCCATAAAACATGAAATTCTGATTACCGTAAGCCCTTTTTACACTTAATGACTAAAATTGTGTGAAAATTCCATAATGTTACAAAGGATCTCGTTCACAACACTCACCTTGAGCTGCGTGGTTTTGGGGACACATACATGGTGAGTTGATCCAACTTCCAATGTCTTCTATAAACACAAAAAGTACTTGTTATCACATCAACTTATTGTGGTTTAACATAGTTTTGATTTTCATGCATTGATTCATCAATTTCATCATTTTCATATTTCAAACCATTCGTGGCTTCAGCAATTGCAAGATTTAGTCTATGTCTACGCTTTAACATTTATTCTTTTCTTTTCTACATTTTAATGAAGAAAGACATTAAATGACTTTATTTTCTCTGTCTGGGAAATTACATTGTGGTACCCTATATACATAACATACACATATACATACATTACATACACACACCCACAAAATTTTTGTGACATGCACATATATGTATACACAAATCCTCAAATTCAAAACAAAGGTTATGATACACATTTACAAGTGTAAACGAAATAAGTATTATAAATCCAATTGAATCCTTAGTAATACGAAAAAGTGAGGCATTAGCCCAACATAGTCACTCACGATAAATTTTTCTAAATGCAGATATTCATCCTCAGCTAGTAATAAGATTCTTGAAATTTCAGAGCAATACAGAAAGACGTTTTGCCTGCAATGAAAGAATGCAGCATTAATAAAGAAATAAGAGAAATTTTAACTAAAAACAAAATCAATCTATGTAATAACAATGTAGAAAAATTTCACTTCTGAAAAATACAACGATCTCATTTAAAACCAATTTAAAAAACTATCTAAATATACTTTATGTACTATTTTTTTTTATCAAATTTAAATTTACAGGAATATGCAACTAGGATCATAAAGTTGTGTAAAAACATTGCGAAGTAGTGTTCCAATACAACGTATTTGTTAAAAATCTTTAGAAATAATCCCTTCACCGACACAGAAATTTTAATCAATTTCTCTTTTTCCAATCAAGACCAGCTTACCTTGAAGAGAGACAATCATGGAAAGCTGGCTGGTTCAATCCCACCATATGATCTTTGAGAACAAATACACACACACACACACACACACAAAAATCAATATGTAAATTTTAATAAGCAATACATGCAGACAATTTCTAAAAAAAAACAGCGATTAAAATAAGCATAGAGAAACTTATTAGTATCAACCATTTTTCTGTCAAAAGTAATGGAATTTCTGAAGCAAATATAAAGGGAAAATCTAAACTTTTATTAAATCTTAAGAATAAAATAATATCAATCAGTAACATTTTAAACCTTCAAGTTTCAGAAGCTCGTCACTGGAATGTTTTGAAGGTGAAGGCCCTGGAAATTCATACACCAAGATCCTTGTTTTTAACAGACGCCTAAGTACTGAATATTTTGTATATATGAGAAAGGGAAAGAAAAATTAACCTTCATTTTTGTTAGAAATTGTGAATCAGAATGAAGATATGAAAATCAACACTTGCCAAACAAGACTTCTTCTTCACCTTCTTCGTAACAACTGACCAACCCAATTCTTGAGTACTACTGTCGGCACAACATAATTCAACCCAAAACTATTAATCCAATTTTGATTTTTAACTGATGTGTTTAATTCTGCTCTTAAACTCTTGGCAGTTCAGTAGTAGTAGTAGCCTCACTGTACTAGGGCAACGTGAGGTTACAATCAATGTTTGAAGACGGAACCATGCATGTTTCACAGCTTGATCTGGTTGTTCTTGAGTTAAGTTTAAGCTAATCTCATGGAATAAACAGTTGACCATTTATAGCTTAAAAGAAAGTAACTTTTTTAAAATTTTCTGGCTACATATTCTTCTAAAGACTGACAAAATGACCTACTTTTGTTCTGGCCAGCAGCCATTTCTTGACTAGGCTTGCACTTAGATTCATATTCTATGCATGCAACAGTGCCCATAGGTTCACAAAAATAATGATACATTTCACTTGTGTTTCTCTTGTGAACATTAAGCATTATTCATACAGTTTGCCCAGATTCAAATGGACATAGAAAATAGTAGTACCATTCAAAGGATGAAGGTTATAATTCTAGTCTATATCAGTTACAGATTTTCATTGTTTAGAGGTTATTAAACAAATAACTCGATCACTGCCAGGCACTTTTGGTTCAGGCCATTGAGACGTATCCGGCATTTTGATACATCAATTAAAAAAATCACTATAATTGCACTATTTAATGTTTTATATCTTTCTTACGGAAAATGTGATAACACACAAATAATTTCCCCTGTTATGGATCAATAACGATAATTAAATGACAATACATATATTGATTCTAGATGTTTACCTCTATGGCAATGGGACAAGAAGAACGAAGTGCACAGCAAATTCTTTCCATCGAACCTGTCGATCGCAATAGCAGTGTATTCTTCCATTTGACCTAGTGAAACAGCTCATTGTTTCGAATAGAAATACTCCGATGTATTCTTGTAAAGTATGTTACGATATCAGACTTCACCATCACCTGCATTGGTACATGTACATTTAGTGTTAGGAATTACCAAAACAATGGGTAATTTTACGTTTAGCAGCGTAAAAGAAAGTGGGTCAAATTTGCACTCACTGTCGATATCGGCTCAGGTCTACATTTAGACATCTGTATCCAATTGGCCAGGGAGAATTTAGAACAAGTTCAAAACTACAATTGCCTAAGACTAATTATTAACTCAGAGGGAAAACTAAGAGAAGAAATCAGCCAGAGAATCCAAAAGGTAATGATAATATATAACCATCTAGGAAAGGCATTTATAGGTAAACAAGGATTGTCATTGAAAACAAAATGGCAGTAAACAGTTTATTGTCCTACTCTCCTCTATGGCAGCCAAACCTGGACCTTAGACAGTAGAGAATACAGTAGAGTGCAGGCAGCTGAAATTAAATATCTAAGAAGAGCAGTAGGGAAAACTAAAACAGACAAAATCAAAAACACAACAATAAGAGATCAAACCAAAGCAGATAGCATAAAAACTAAGATAGAATTAAATCAATGGGGCATTTAGCTCCTCCTGCCAATCTGTCCCATGATACATTGCGCGCTTTCCCGGATCAGTGTTAGGTCTTTTGCGTGGCTGTTTTGAACTAGTGATATTCATTGTATAATGACAGCAGAAGATGAACGCGCTAACTTAAACATTTAAATGTTATCTATCTAAACATGTGAATCAACATATATGACTAGATTTATTTAGATATACATCATAAAATTGTGGGAAACTAGTTGCTATGGCATCTCTGACATCATTTCAATTTTGCTCAAGTCCGACTATCTTGTGTTCCCATAGAATCTAATTAATAATTGAGGTTTTTATTATATCACTCTTGTAAAAAAAAAAAGTTGCATCTCCCTGTGTCTAGATCTATTTATATTAGGTTCTAGTTCTAGGTGAAGATGTTCTCATGTCAAACGAACGAGTTGAAAGAAATAGGAAACGAAAAAAGAAGAATAAACTTGAACTTGTAGTAAGGTTGAGACATTTAATAATTTGATAGATAATTTCAGAATTGAAAGCAGAGTTCACAAAAAACGAAATTATATTTTATGACTATGAATGAAAAAATGTAAAACTACAGGGGTGTCTAGCTCATTTCAGGTATTCCCGAGAATGGCCGTGGTAACACTTTCGCATCGCCGCATTTCACTCAATGCAATATCCTAAAACACTTGCGCATAGAATGAGACTGTACATCAATCTAACTCAGTTAAGCGCCAGTCACTAAGTTATAAAAAACACCTACCTAGAATATTATGTACTACTACTCTATTACTCATAGTTATTGTTATTATGATAACTAGCGGTCATCCTGTTCCTTCTCCTTTTCTATTATAATAATCATCACCACAAATGTTGGCATTTTTATTTACAGTAATTAGAATGATTATTAACGAAGAATATAAATGGTAGTACCTCAGTAGTTATACTGCTTTTGTAATAACATTATTTACGAATAATGACTGGGGTACTCTGCCCTCGTATTTTACTATAATGAAATCAGCGCTTTTAATCCACCGATCTGTTTCTGAAACAAAGGCAGATAATTTTGCGCGCTTAACGCCCTATTGAGTTGGTTTGGATGTAAACAGAATATATGACAATAGAATAGCTAAATCAGTACAGTGCTAAAGCCCAAGGTGAAAGACCAAAAGACAGACCTCAAAAAGTGGGGGATTAAAGCATAGAAATTTAACTTTTTCGGGAAGAAAACAGAAAATGCCAGGACAGGGCATCCTGAGAAAAACCGTCTCATGCATCTTAACCCAAACACTGAAAAGGTAGAATGGGAACTGATAACAACAAGAGAAAGAAAGAAAGAAAGAAAGAAAGAGAGAGAGAGGGGAGGGAGGGAGGGAGTCAGGGAGGGATTGGAGAGAGAGAGAGAGAGAGAGAGAGAGAGAGAGAGATTCAGAGAGAGAGAGAGAGAGAGAGAGAGAGAGAGAGAGAGAGAGAGAGAGAGAGACTAGATCTATTTAGACCAGAGCCAGAGGGGTAGATTTTGCCCCAAAAGCTCGGGAAATTGTTCACCCATTGGCAGGGCTCGAACCCACTACTTTTTGCCCTGAGGCCCACACCTTACTTTGACTATCGAGTCCCCCCCTCCTTCCCTGAACCCACACCATGGGATTGTTTGGGCGATGGGGTGGGGGTGGGGAGGGGCGTTCAGGGTAAGGGAGTGTGGATAGATTTCTTCATTCTCACCTCTAGATCGTAAATTCTAGATCTAGATCTAGTTCTAGATCTAAGCCGATACTGACAGAGTGTAAATTTTACCTTATTTTCTTTTCCCACCGCTAAACCGTAAAATTACCAAACAATGCTGTATTAACAATTTTGTTTCACTGTGAGTCGTTGGTCGACGCTCGACACTTATCGACAGTCTGAGTCTTAGGCCCCTATAGAATATTAATTGTTGATACGGCAATAAATAGAAAAATGTCGTTGTATTGCAGTTCAAGCACTTTGTGACTAATGGCTTAGGTTACGACACAGAACACTAAAACAGTTTTAGTATTCTGTGGGTGACGAGGCTATTAATTTGATGTTGTCTAAAGTTTACACGGTCTCAAGACCATCTCAATGAGATCTAAAGACGGTCTTGAGACCAAACACAGACGAAAATGCGGATTGTTCAGTTAAAAACCACAACAAACCGTGACATCGCATGAATTCAGAACGATTCTGAAAATTATCTGTCGGATCGCAGGCCGGGATACTCTGACGCTCAAAATAAAGGGATGCCAAAGTCAAAATTTTGTAAATTCAGAATCTTCATCAGCGCCAAATACTAGATCTAGTCTAGTGATTTGATACCAAACATTGCAATCAAACATTTGCTGTAATAATGTTAATAAATTGTACCTTTTTTGCACTACATAGCCAGCTAGA